>CM055125.1:275967768-275980268 GCA_029206835.1 Rana muscosa | reverse complement strand
ACGTTTTTCTTAAAATAAATTTGGTTAATAAAAAAATGTGCAAATCTTGTGCTACATGAAAAAATGCGCCTAATCCAAAAATTCCATTTGCATTGTTTCATTCTACGGGTTCATTCTACATTTGTTTCATGTGTTGATGTAATTTTCAGATTACAATTGTAGTTTAATTATGGAACCTGTTTCTCTTCTCTTTTTGTTTTGCAGTTCCATAGCGCGTAAACGCCGGCAGTTGGGGCGCAGAGGGAAGCAGGTGCCTCTCCTCCCACATGAGGCAGAGCTTTTAGCGGGTATAGGGGAGGATGAGATCACCCATCTCCTGGCTCATCAGGGTTGGTGTCAGCATTGCATTGTGCAGGACATTTTTTTTGTCAAGCATCCGACATTTACCATATTGTGTTTGATTTTATTTAAAGATCGCATCCAGTCCCAGCGCCGCCGGAGGTGGAGGGCGGAGGAGCAGGAGTCCTCCACGTCATCAATGCCCAGTAAGTAGTGTAGTAGTGACTCTAATACAGTGGGTCCTTTTCCAATTGTCCAGCCTTCCATTGTCGATTCCAGTGTCATTGCTTCTCGCTCAAGCAGTGACAGGTAGAGTCTCTGCGACGTTCTGTCAGGTAACGCAAGCGCTTGCGTAACTTACGTAATCTGACAGAACGTCGCTGCTCTGAACTGAGGCGCCTGATCAGTGGCGGTGCACCTAGCACTCGCCGCTGGAACCAGGACAGGTAAGTGCCTCGTTTTTTTTTGTTTTTTTTTATAGATTTTTTCTAAATTGTTGAATGCATGTCCCTGCCTTGTAGATAAACGTTAGTGACCTGACCTGTATTGCCATGCTAATGGATAATTAATTTTATCTATATACAGTATTTATTTATAGTAATTTGAAGCTTGAACATTGTAACGTTCATCATTTCTCCTTTATATTAAATAGGTGTCATCCAATCAGAGGGGGAGACTCAGGAGGAGGAGGCTGAGGCGGCAACGCCCACATGTAAGTTAGTATAATCTTGCTGGTGTCTGCTGAGTGATCATACATGTTTCAATGTTCTTGTACTAATGTGTGAGATTGTTGTACACTGCAGATTGTAATGTTCTTTTCTATATTAATCATAATCAACAGCTGCTGAGGCTGAGCAGGAGGTGGAGGAGACCTGCACTGTAGAGGCTGCTGGGGATGCGGAAGATGGTGAACAGCCAGACGCGGCAGATCCAGGGAGTAAGTATAACTTTTTTTTGTATTTTCCAGGCAAATATAGTATTTTAAATATGAAATGCTGATGGCAAACCTTGTCTAGAAATGGTTGTGATTTATTCTCCAAGGCTTCGGTTTAGCTGGAATTATTAATTATTAGTCCCCCTTTGCAGCTGATTCCAGTCTTCCCGTTAGCGTGACCTGTGCTTGTTATTTCCTCAATGTCACTTCCCTGATCACGCCAGCTTCTTGCTGCAGTTCAGGTTCCCAGTCTGAGCCAATCACTGTTAACCACTTAACGACCGCCCACTGTAAATATACGTCGGCAGAATGGCACCGACAGGCAGAATCACGTACATATACGTGATTGCCTTTGTATAGTTGGGGGGTCCGATCGGACCCCCCTTCTGTACAGTGGGTGGTCGTTTTACCTTCGGGAGCGATCCGGCATGAGGGGACGGCCGTTCGATTCCGGCCCCCCCCTCTCGATCGCTCCCGGCGAATGAGAGCTTCCCCTGCCTGTGTACTGTTTACACAGGTGGGAGGAAGTGATGTCATCTCTCCTGCGGCGCTCACATATACCGAGCGCCGTACAGGAGAAGATGCAGGTTAGTGCACACAACACTACACTGACACCAGGACACATAGGCACATAAATCGCCCCCCCCAGGCCCCCCCAGATCACCCCCCAGATCACCCCCCAGCCCCCAGTCACAGTGTCACTGATTGCAGTGACCATTTATTTAGTGATCACTGCAATCAGTGACATTTGTGACTGTAAAAGTGTCACTACATTTAGTTTTAGGTCCAGTGTAGCCCCCTAACCCCCCCTAATAAAGGTTTAACCCCCTAATCACCCCCCAGATAACCCTTTCACCCCCTAGCACCGCCGTCGCTAAGCGATCATTTTTCTGATCGATGTCTTAGAGTCGGTGATGCTGATCGGTAGCCAGTAATTTTTTTTAGGTTCGCCGCAGGTTTTTATAGCGTCGGGTACCCCCATATATTACCTAATAAAGGTTTTAACCCCCTAATTGCCCCTAGTTAACCCTTTCACCAGTAATCATCATATAAGTGTTACGGGTGACGCTGGTTAGTTAGTTTGCTTTTTATAGTGTCAGGGCACCCGCCGTATATAACCCAATAAAGGTTTAACCCCCTGATCGCCCGGCGGGTGATATCAACTAGGTTTTAGCGTCAGAGAGGGTCTGCGTCACACCCCAGGCAGTGTCAGGTTAGTGCCAGTAACGCTAACACCCACGCGTGAAGCATACACCTCCCTTAGTGGTATAGTATCTGAACAGATCAATATCTGATCTGATCAGATCTATACTAGTGTCCCCAGCAGTTTAGGGTTCCCAAAAACGCAGTGTTAGCGGGATCAGCCCAGATACCTGCTAGCACCTGCGTTTTGCCCCTCCGTCCAGCCCAGGCCACCCAAGTGCAGTATCGATCGATCACTGTCACTTGCAAAACACAACACACATAACTGCAGCGTTCGCAGAGACAGGCCTGATCCCTGCGACTCCAGTGCTGTAGGAGGTGATTTCGCCACCACAGTTAAAAAAAAAAAAAGCATATATGCCGAAGCATTGGGGCAGCAGGAGCGGAGGAGCGATTTTGCTCCTAATGCCGCGTACATACGGTCGAAATTCTGACGGAGGCTTGCCCGTGGAAAAGTCTGACCATGTGTACGCGGCATAACTTTTGCGGGAAGATGCCCCCATGCTTCGGCATATATAAATGGTGCATGTATGCCCATCATTAGAAGTGGGTGGATGAAGGGCGGTATTCTAATGGTGGGCATACCCACCGATCAATCTTTTTTTTTCGTTCAGCCAACAGGCTGCATGAAAAAAAAGATTACAATACATGTCCAACAAGGACCAGCAACGTACTGGTATGTTGCTGGACTTTGAATGTTTATACCTGAATGATGCCTGCGGGTTTAGGTATCATCTTGGTATCATTCTTTTCAGCCAGCGGCCGGCTTTCATGTAAAAGCAATCCTAGTGGCTAATTAGCCTCTGGACTGCTTTTACAAGCAGTGGGAGGGAATGTCCCCCCCCCCGGATATAAAAAGCGCCATTGGGAAAGCATTTTATCACACCGATCTTGGTGTGGTTAGATGCTTTGAGGGCAGAGGAAAGATCTAGGGTCCAATAGACCCCAGTTTTTTCAAAAAAGAGTACCTGTCATTACCTATAGCTATTATAGGGGATATTTACATTCCCTGAGATAACAATAAAAATGATAAAAAAATATAATAATATGGAAGCAACAGTTTAAAAAAAAAAAAAAAAAGCAAAATTAATAATAAAAAAAAAAAAAAGCACCCCTGTCCTGCCCTGCTCTTGCCCAATGGCGAACGCAAGCGTCGGTCTGGCGTCATATGTAAACAGCAATTGCACCATGCATGTGAGGTATCACCGCGAAGGTCAGATCGAGGGCAGGAATTTTAGCAGTAGACCTCCTCTGTAAATCTAACGGGGTAACCTGTAAAGGCTTTTAAAGGCTTTTAAAAATGTATGTAGTTTGTCGCCAATGCGCGTTTGTGCGAAATTTTAAAGCATGTCGTGTTTGGTATCTATGTACTCGGCCTAAGATCATCTTTTTTATTTCATCAAACATTTGGGCAATATAGTATGTTTTAGTGCATTAAAATTAAAAAAAGTGTATTTTTTCCCCAAAAAATGCGTTTGAAAAATCGCTGCGCAAATACTGTGTAGAAAAAAAAAATGCAACACCCACCATTTTATTCTGTAGGGCCTTTGCTTTAAAAATATATATAATGTTTGGGGGTTCAACATAATTTTCTTGCAAAAAAAATATGTTTTCATGTAAACAAAAAGTGTCAAAAAGGGCTTTGTCTTCAAGTGGTTAGAAGAGTGGATGTAAGCTTCCTAATGTTGTGTATAAAATGCCAGAACAGTTCAAAACCCCCCCCAAATGACCCCATTTTGGAAAGTAGACACCCCAAGCTATATACTGAGAGGCATGTCGAGTCCATGGAATATTTTATATGTTGACACAAGTTGCGGAAAAAAGACAATTTTTTTTTTTTTTTTGTCATTATTCAATCACTTGGGACAAAAAAATTTTTTTCAATGGGCTCAACAGGCCTCTCAGCAATTTCCTTGGGGTGTCTACTTTCTAAAATGGGGTCATTTGGGGGGTTTTGTGCTATTTTGGCATTTTATGGCCTTCAAAACTGTGATGGGTAGTGAGGAGTGAAATCAAAAATTTGCGCCCTTAGAAATCCTGAAGGCGGTGCTTGGTTTCCGGGGTCCCGTACGTGGCTAGGCTCCTAAAAAGTCCCACACATGTGGTATCCCCGTACTCAGGAGAAGCAGCAGAATGTATTTTGGGGTGCAATTCCACATATAACCATGGCATGTGTGAGCAATATATCATTTAGTGACAACTTTTTGTAATTTTTTTTTTTTTTGTCATTATTCAATCACTTGGGACAAAAAAAAAATATTCAATGGGCTCAACATGCCTCTCAGCAATTTCCTTGGGGTGTCTACTTTCTAAAATGGGGTCATTTGGGGGGGTTTGTACTGCCCTGCCATTTTAGCACCTCAAGAAATGAGATAGGCAGTCATAAATTTAAAGCTGTGTAAATTCCAGAAAATGTACCCTAGTTTGTAAACGCTAGAACTTTTGCGCAAACCAATAAATATACGCTTATTGACATTTTTTTTACTAAAGACATGTGGCTGAATACATTTTGGCCTAAATGTATGACTAAAATTGAGTTTATTCGATTTTTCTTATAACAAAAAGTAGAAAATATCATTTTTTTTCAAAATTTTCGGTCTTTTTCCATTTATATCGCAAAAAATAAAAATCGCAGAGGCAATCAAATACCATTAAAAGAAAGCTCTATTTGTGGGAAGAAAAGGACGCAAATTTCGTTTGGGTACAACATTGCATGTCCGCACAATTTACAGTTAAAGCAGCGCAGTGCAAAATTCTGAATTCACCTCTGGTCCTTTAGCTACCAAATGGTCCGGGGCTTAAGTGGTTAATCATCGTGAATAACACAGCAGGCTGGAAGGGGTGTGTCAGACAAGAATCTCCAGCTATTGGCTGGCAGTCCCTGGACATGGTCAATCTCTGGCATGCCCCTAATTCATGCATTAACACTTTCCTCATGATGTCTGGTGCCTCCTCTTTGGCATCATCTAAAGCAGGGGTCTCCAAACTGCGGCCCGAGGGCCAGATGTGGCCCTTTGGTAGCTTTTATCCGGCCCTTGGGGCACTAATTCTCCCACTCACACCAACAATGGGGCATTTTTTTCTTCTATGGATACTAATGATGGGATACTATTCCTCCTACTAATAGGGGCACCACTCCTATTGACCACCAACCCTGAGGCCATATTTATTCTCACTGATGATGGGCCCATGACATTTTCTGCCCCTGTTGGCCACAATCCGGCCCCCCTAGAGTCTGAAGGAAAATAAACTGGCCCTTTTTTTGAAAAGGTTGGAGACCCCTGATATAATAGAAAAAAAATTGTAAATGACCTCGTAGATCTTTGTGCAGGCAAATATCTATAAGAAGTTGAGTCTTGCATAGGTCTTGAAGGCTCAGGGAGAGACCAGACCACTGCAGTAGCAGAGGGGAGCAGATGAAGCACCGGATATCGAAGGTTCAGTAATTGTAAATTCTATGTTATACCTCCTAGCCTAGACCAGGAGTGAGTAACCTACCTAGCCTAGAACAGAAGTGGGGCTTATTCAATCAGTGGCTATATAAAATTATCAACTTTAAAAAGTAGCCTGCTATATTTTATTAGACAACTTTTTGTTAGGTCATCCCTAATGCAATGGCTTGAATGGCTTCTCTTTGGTGAGTGTAATGTTAATAGCTGGTATAGCTGATATGTTTTTCTGCAAGTGCAACTGATCTTCCATATTTGCGACAGTCAATCAGTCTGGATGAGGTAGAGTAGTTAGTAGTCAGTGTGACGGATCTCAGATACCCCAGGTGGGAACATCCGCCAGACCTGTGTCTCCTGTCCTCCAAATGCACCTGCAGCCCGCAGATTCGCCATAACCAGCCCTTAACCCCTCAATCACGAGACAATCCACACAGGTGTTGAGGGTTAAACATGCAGAGCATCCACAGTTTATTAAATCCAAAACATACACTTTTACACACAGTTAGGGACACTCCCCTTAGCCTTGTCATAGAGGGGGGGTAGGGGACAAGGAAGAACCAATGGGAACTGAACATTGAAACAGAGACTACAGTTAAACATAAAGGGATTATGGTAAGCAGGCAGCCCTTCAATACACATCCCCTGCGGAGAGATGTCTGCAGTCCAGACCATTGTCTATGTGCCATGAACCAACACAATTAAGCACAGCAACAAGAGGGGGGATGGGGGGGAGAAGGGATGTAGCATTACATTACATTTTCTCAATACCAGCTTTCCCCAAGTCTCTCAGTCTCTTCTGGGCCATAATCTGTGGGTAAGAGGCCAGCCCTCAGTCCCTTCCAAAACACACAGTGACAGTGGGTTCTGTCACAGTCAGCACTTAGGCATCCATTACACCTTAAGATTTTCTCAAGCCGGCCGTGCGACCAAGCCGATAAAATCTTTGGGAGATTCTCCTTTACACTGCTCGATGTGTAGAGGGGAATCCCTTTGTACTCTGGCCGGGGAGGACACTCAGCTCCGCCCCGGTCAGAGTACAGTAAAGTACTACACCTTCCTGCACAGCTCAGCAAACCTGGGATGACGCAGCAAATTGACACAGACACCACTATCTCCTACACACAAATTGATTAGGTGCATCTCACTGAATATCAAAAATGGAAAACTGGTATGTAGAAGTGAAAACATCTCAAGATGTTACATGATTGTCTACAAGCGTTTTGAGATAATTGTCTTTATATAATGTAAGGGTGAAGAAGTCATGTGTATTGTATTATCTATCTAATGTATTTTCTTTTCTTCACAGGTGAAGTCTTCATCCTTCACCTCCACCCGGTGGACGAAGGCCTGGACCTGCCCGCGTCTGGTGATTGTCATTCCTCCCCAGCGGTTTCTCCGGCGCATGTTCTCCTCCACCCTTCACTATCCCCCCACCTGGACACACCCATTAGTGCCTCCTCCCCAGTGCGTCCTGGTGAGGATTCTCCAGCCGCTCCAGTACACATCCCCCCTCCAGAGCCACATGTGAATGCGTATCTGCGACGCATTGTGGAGGTCCAAGAGAGACAATATGCCGAAACCAGGAGGCTATGTCACTCTTTGGCCCTCCACAATCGCCGGCAGCTCCGTCACTATGTGGCTCTGGAGAGGTACCAACGCAGCCTTAGGAGCCAACTGGAGGCTACAAGGTACCTCGGTGAACAGATGGCTGGCATCAATATGTCCCTACAGCGACTGGTCACCAGGTTGGGGGAGAATATTTTTTCATAATTTATTTTATTTTATTTTTTATTTATGTTAAAAATAAAAATGTTTTTGTTCAGAACTAATTGTTTTCTTGAATCTTGCTTTCCTTGTTAGGTTCATTAATCATTATGTGATGTTTATCTAAATGAACTAGTCCATTTATTGTTACTAACTTACTAGAGGCCTTATAATTGTCTTTTCTACATTTAACCATCAGGCTGAACTTAGAAAATTTAAGAGATTTCTTTCTACACTATTTCAATGTGCAAAGGGTAATTCCATTTATCTTGTGTCCAGTCACGCCGTTCAGCTTTCCCCCCACCAGAATACTAGGGATGAGCCGAACACCCCCCGGTTCGGTTCGCACCAGAACCCGCGAACGGACCGAAAGTTCGCACGAACGTTAGAACCCTATTAAATACAATGGATGCGAACGTTCTAAATCTAAAGTGCTAATTATAATGACTAATATGCATGTTATTGTCCTAAAAAGGGGTTGGGAACCCGGGTTCTCCCCCAGGGGACATGTATCAATGGAAAACGAAGTTTTAAAAACGGCCGTTTTTCGGGAGCAGTCATTTTAATGATGCATAAAGTGAAAAAAAAAAAAGTCAAATATTTCTTTATATATCGTACCTGGGGGGTGTCTAAAGTATGCCTGTGAAGTGGCATGTGTTTCCCGTGTTTAGAACTGTCCCTGCACAAAATGACATTTGTAAAGGAAAAAAAGCCATTTAAAACTGCTTGTGGCTTTAATGTAATGTCTGGTCCCGGTAATATGGATGAAAATCTTTAAGAAAAATGGCATGGCTACTCCATCAGCCCCCCCCCCCACCCCAGCCCATTACCAGCCCCTTTGGGTCTTGTATGGATATTAAGGGGAACCCCGCACACAAAATAAAAAAGGCCCTATATACTCTGAACAAGTAGAATCTGTTTGTAATTTTGAACAGTATTATTATAGAACAGCAATGACGGGTATATACAGGTGTATACTGTGCCACTAACTCCTGCAGATGCCTGTATTTGAGAACAGCAATGACGGATATACAGGTGTATACTGTGCAGAAGGCTCAGCAAAAATGACACTGACACTGTCCCCTGCCTATACTTCTCTGTCCCTGTATACCAACACACTGTAAATGCACAAGGTTTAGCAAAGAATATCACTGACACTGTCCCTGCCTATCCTTCTCTCTCCCTGCACGCCAACACACTACACAAGGCCACCGCGCTGGCGGGCTTTTATAGTGTGGGGCGTGTACTAAACCCCCCTGAGCTATAATTGGCCACAGGCATCCTGCCTGTGGCCAATTATGGCTCTCCTCACTGCCGGCGCTGTGATTGGCCAAGCATGCGGGGTCACAGTGCATGCTTGGCCAATCACAGCGCCGGGATTGCACTGCGATGGCGCAGTGTATTGTGGGCCGTTCGCGTCACTCGAATTTGTCGCGAACGGCCCAAAACATTCTATCTTCGGCGAACGATCGAACAGCCGATGTTCGAGTCAAACGTATGTTCGACTCGAACACGAAGCTCATCCCTACAGAATACACAGCAGATAGTAACAGCAGGGGTTAACCATACAGTCCTCAACAGTTCACAGGGCATAGGTTGCAGGCTTGCAATCATGAGGGCAACAGTTAACTGGACAGAGGTTCCCAGGCGAGCGCAATCACAAGGGGCAACAGTTCAAAGGGCAGTCATCATTTCCAGGGCTTGAGTAACATGGCAGCAGGGTAGATTACTCACACTGGTGACTTCGGACAATTGCAGATGGTCATGAAACAGGTGGAGGATCAGAGAGGGCCCTGGTGTCCCCAGGGTCAGAGATGGCAAATGGGAGGGGTCCTGGGCATCTGGATGCAGTTCAGCAGTGACCAACTAGTCTATCTTGCATAGAATCACGTTTCCAGCTGTATGCTTCTTTGTTCTATGTTGTGTTGGTAACAAATTCTGATCCTTGAGTTGACAGTCTCTCCATCAAGAGGAACTGTCATGCTGTTGAGGTCATCTTTAATCATTGTCTCTTATTTCCAGACCATCATACAAAAATGGTTAAATTAGCACACGTTGCTATTTGTATTTACAAAGACAGCAACACGTGAGCAGTAGCGCCACGTCAAGGCTTCAACCCTTGCTACTGTCCATTCACACAACATTCATTCATACAATCACGCACACTCTAGTCACTCTACACAACACTCATTACAAAAAAGGGTGATGGAAGGAATAAAGGGAAAAATTTGGATTGCTTAAAACAATATAATTCTATTTAAATCTTGGGGTCACACTAAAGACAACTGCTATTGTCAAGTGGTAAGAAAAAAAAAATGTATTTTCCTCAACATTTGGATGGTTCCTCTGAGTCCCATCTATCTTCACATGGTGATAATGATTCAGGTCTCACAAGTTAAGGGTAGGGTAACCAAGCTTGGGGAGGTTAAATTTCAGGAAAGTTATTTGTTCCATCAAATGGGGTGTCAGTTGTGCACGGGGTGGATTAAGGATGTTCCCAGTAATAGAGAAAACTCTCTCACTTTGCACAGTGGTTGGAGGACAGGATAGTGGTTGCTGGGCAACCAGACAAAGACCAGGCCACAAACTTTTCTTACTATCCCAATAGGTCAAAGGGTCCTCTGAAGGAAGCAAAGGTGTTTCATATAGGTAGGCCCTGACCATTTCAGAGGCACTGCTCTCTTCTCGATTACCTGCTGCTTGACCTGCATCCACCAGATTGTCAAGTGCCTCTACCCAACATGCAGATGCTCCACTTGGTTGTTTTTGAGTGATGGTGCCAGGTCTTGGAATAGCAGACATGGCAGGTGAATCTTCCAAACTGGCCTCATCCGGCATACATCTCTGTTGCTGCAAATTACGGACCCTTTCAATCAATTTTTCTTTCCAGTAGGAGAGGCTGTTGTCTCTGAGTGCCAGTTTACCTTTGATCCTGGGATCACATAGGGAAGCCAGCATGAGTTCAGGGCTTTTGCGGACACGATCATTTAGCCGATCTTTTAAGTTGCCTTGTAGTTTTCTGATGAAAGATGCTACATCGGCATGAAGTGGGCTGCCACAAAGAGGCTCACTGTTTTCTAGGAACGATCCCATCTTATCTATGAGATAGGTAAACAAGGGTATGACCTGTCCTAGGCTGGCATTGCTCTGACTCAAGTTTTCCGTCACATTCCGAAAGGGTTTTAAGACAGAAACGAGCTGCCCTATTATACACCAGTCATCACGTCCCAGTGTGGAATCAATCCCAATGCTGTGGCGGCATGATAGATTGTGGATGGCTGTCTTTTGCTCCAAAATGCGTTCCAGCATTTCCAGGGTATAGTTCCACCGGGTGCTGACATCTTGTTTCAGTCGATGTATGGGGAGCCCTGATTGTTCTTGCTCCTCCCTCAACAGTTGACTAGCCCCTACACTGCGGTGGAAATGCCCTGCAATCTTCCTGCAAAGGTCCAAGATTTGAGCAATCTTGTTGTTTTTCTCCACTGGGATTGCACCCTTGACCACTAAATGCAGTATGTGTGCAGAACAGCGGACACCGACAAAAGATCCATCTTGGAGCGCTTTAACCATGTTTGAACCTCCGTCTGTCACTATGAACCCAACAGAAACATTGGTGACTGCCAGCTCTCCAAACCAATTTGCCAACATTGATCTAATTGCTCGCAATATGTTGGCAGAGCTGTGTTTGTCATCACGGACTTCTGTGTGGAGCAGGAAAGCTTGATAACCCTGCTGGTCTTGTGCTGCAGACCGTCCTGATGAAGTTTGAACACTTACACTAGTGCCACCACCAACAGGCACAGTGGCCTGCCACCAGTGTGCAGTCAAAGACAGGAAAGCGTGTTGACCGCTGGGAGCTGTCCACAAATCAGTGGTCAAATGAATTGTCTGACCCTCAGCTTTGGCCATTTTTTCCTTCAATACTGCAACGCACGAATGGTATAGTGCTGGAATAATCTTTCTGCTGAAAGTTGTTCGTGCAGGAACAACGTATCGTGGAGCAAGGGCATGCATGAGCTGTTTAAACGGCTCCCCTTCAATCATGCGAAAAGAGGCTCCTCCAACAGCAATGAATTGGCCAATGAGGCGGGTGATCTTGTTGGCCTGCTGTTTTGACATGCCCTTGGAACTAAAGCCAACAAAACTATCTAGGGTAGGCTGATGATGTCCTTGGGAGGATGAGGAACCTGATTGGGTCTGCAGTGGAACTACTGCACGTGGACGGCTTGTCTTAAACAAACCCTCTCTATTGGCTGTGCTCTGAGTAAGTGGTGTGGTTGAAGAGGTACCACCAGTACAGTCAGAGTCCGTTATGCTGCTTCCTGCGCTACCATCTTCTTTTTCTGCCTCTGCCCGCAGTAAAGTAGAGTGGTGGTAATTTTTAATGTGTAGGTTCATACCAGCATTGGTTAAATGTCCCAACTTTTTACCCCTACTCACTTGCTTCCCACACAATTTGCACTTTGCAAAGAACCCGCCTTCCAATGTTTGAAAGTATTTCCAAACGTTGCTGCGGCGGGATGAAGCCCCTTGACCCTGTTGATCTCTAGTATGGGCTGATATAGCTGCAGCAGGTAGCACACCAGTGGTGGAAGCTGTTGCCACTACAGTTACACTTGGTGAACTAGTGCTAATGGCAGGGGTGCTGGGGAGGTCGGTGTTATCATCACAGGATTCTTCCTCTATAATAACAGAGGGAGAAGGGGAGTTAGCAGCAGATGAAAAAAGTGAACTGCTCCCTGTCCTACTCCTCACAGAAAATCCCTCTTGCACTTTCTCTAAGTCATGCTGTAACTCTTGTGGGGTAAGACTGTATAAAACGTCTGCAGTGGTTGGGGAAAGAGGAGCATCACATTCAAAATCATTCTCTT
>CM055125.1:275832768-275962768 GCA_029206835.1 Rana muscosa | reverse complement strand
GTTGGAAAAAAATATATATATATAACCATCTTCCGAAATTCGAATTTAGTATATAATGATTTCGATTTTAATAGAAAAGATTTCAATAGAATATAAAAGAATAGACTAGAAAAAAAATAGAACAGAATAGAATAATATATTCTATTCTGTTCTATTGTTTTTCTAGTCTATTCTCTGTTTTCCTATTTTATTATAATCTTTTCTATTTGGTTGAAATAATTTCGAATCCGGTTGAAATATTATCGAATTTGGTTGAAATATTAACGAATGCGGATGAAATATTATCGAATCCGGTAGAAATATTTTCGAATTTGGTTGAAATATTTTCGAATGCGACCGATTTTTCGAATTCGGTCGAAAACGAAACGAATTCCGAAAACTAATTTAACGAATTTAATGAATTTAACGAATCCAACTAAACAAAATTAATTAATTAACAAATTAAAACGAAACTAAACAAAACATTTTTTTTTCCTTTTGCACATGTCTAGAGGACACCTTCTTAAAGCTAGTTTATACCTCAAACATATTAATAAAAGAGAGTTGTTTGTTGAAAAGGATATGGCCTGGGCCTGGTTCCCTTCCAGTACAGGTTGGGGAATAGATTTGATGAAAAGGCTCAATAATTATAAGGGTATTATTGATAATGTAATGATGATATTACCAAATTAAATATAGAAACTAGAGCAATCAGGAAACAATTAGAACTCCATGACCTTGCCATTGAAAGTATGAGTGCTGCAATTACAGGCCTGTGTGAAGTTACTGAGGACTGTGAGTGTTGCACTTGGGTTCATAATACATCCATTGAGGTCCCTGATTATGATGACATTATTGCCCAACATAGAAAAGAGGTAGACAAGCTACCACAAGATGCCAGGGATATTGCCAAAACATGTAGCTCTTTTGGAGAAGGAGGTTTTGGATTTGGAGTTATTTTCTCTTGGCTTAAGGATATCGTGCTTACCATTATAATGATCTTAATCTTTGTAGTAATACTCTACTTATGCTTTAAGTGTTGTATGTGCATAGTGGAAAGGGTCCAACGGCCCCCTAGTGATATATTGCCTTATGCAATTGTAGCGGGCTCACCCCTCTCACCCCTTCTTCTTCTCGGCTTGCTGTCTTGTCTAGGGGAAACTTGGGGGGAGGGATGAGATCCACCACGGCCCATGTCCTCTTCTGGATAGAGGTGAAGGCCCGAACGTATTTTACCATCGGGTCGTGTGTATAACCCAGGGTCAAGTCTTTCCTCTAACTGACCCCCCTTTGCTCCCAGTAACCAGAGTTCCACACCACTGAAAAGGTCCAACTCTTATTTATTCTTAAGCAGCAATAAATCGTCACATAGCACAGACAGGTTGTGACCAACGAACAGTTCAGTACAGGTGGGGAGTAGGTCAAGGCACAATCCCTTAATCAGATTAAACCATTGAGATATCACCAACGGTTATGGCGCACAGTGGCTGTGAATGTACTTCTTCCCTTTTCTGAGTCTCTACCAGCGACGAACATGAAATAGGAGTTACCTTCTTATGCTGTGGCCCGAGTCAGAGGGAAGACCTCCTTCCGAGAGAGTAACCGGAGGCCCCACCGTCACCAGCAAATGCTGCACCAGGCTGTTCGGAAGGGTTACACTCCCCGGCCTCCTCGTCTCAGATTCGGGCGCCCAACACCTTAGGGCCCCTCGGACTCCTCCACCCTTGCGGAACCCAGTCGAAGGTACTGGGTCCCAGGCCTCCGCAATAGTACCTCACCCCAGGGCTAAAGGTGCCTGGGATGGACTCCATCTCCCGCTTCGGCCAGGTCAAGGGACCCTGTGCCCGGAACTCCGGAACGCCCGCACCCAGGCTGAAGGTGCCTGGGCGCGGCGGTGTCCTCTGACTCTGAACCCCGAACTCAGGGTGTCCGCCCCCTTTATCTCCTCTTCCCAGCATCACAGCAGGTTCCCCGCCCCGCTGTACAACTGTCAGAAAGGGACAAAAAGAGTACAGTCTTGCAGTGAGGGTTCAACCCCCGGCCCAGGGCAACAGCGCCACACTCGGACCCCAGTGAACCTCACACCGCCAGAGTCCTCCATAACAATAATCAGTGCATCTGGGTTACACTACCACCCAGATGCTTCCCTTAAATTTAAATACCTGCTACACAATGTATATGAAAGCTTATAAGCACATCCAGATAGGTTCTTAAGCACTCTGCATATAGTTATTAGAAATCGCATATAAGAGGGGTTACAACTCTATGTATTGCTAGGTGTATTACCCCATACCCCATATGTATATGTAAGCTAGGTCACCATATAAAGAGGAGCATAAAAGCTGTAGGAATTCATTTTGATGAATTAAGAGGGGATTGAAGGAATATGAACCAATGTGATTCCATTTTGTAGTCAGCATCCATTTTGAGATGAAATAGCTTACTTTGTATAAATTGTCCTTTGCACAGATATTTGTCTCATTAGTTATTAGTTCTCACAGAGTATGCAATTCCCCGAAATGACGTTAATACACTTCTGTTCTCATGTCTGTCCAGATATTGTTTTAGTACACTCTGTGTATAGTCTCATAAACAAACCTTGTTTATAGTACATTCTGTAAGAAGTCTCATACCGCGTACACACGATCGTTTTTCACGTCGTTAAAAATGCAATTTTTTTACTTGGGCAATAAAAACGATCGTGTGTAGGCTCTAGAGCATTTTTAACGACGTGAAAAACGGGCTAAAAAAATTTAGAACCTGCTCTATTTTTTTTTCATGTAGTTTTTTTTTTTTCCGAGGGGAAAAAAACGCGCATGCTCAGAATCAAGTATGAGACGGGAGCGCTCGTTCTGGTAAAACTAGCATTCGTAATGGAGATAGCACATTCGTCACGCTGTAACGGACTGAAAAGCACGAGGCTGAAAAGCGCGAATCGTCGCTCAACAAACTTTACTAACATGAAGGGTGGCGCCATTCGAACGGAACTTCCCCTTTATAGTGCCGTCGTACGTGTTGTACGTCACTGCGCTTTGCTCAAGCATTTTTTTTCATGATCGTGTGTACGCAAGACAGGGTTGAGAGGAAACAAGAAAAAAAACGACGAGAAAAACGTCGGTTTTAAAAATGACATTAAAAACGGACGTTTGTACGCGGCATCACGCTCAACATAAGATGTAATATTGTTTAGGTTGGTTTTTGCACGTCTTATGCCGCGTACACACGATCATTTTTCCCGTCGGGAAAAATTACATTTTTCCCTTTGGACGAGAAAAACGATCGTCTGTGGGCTTTTTGCCGTTTTTCCCGACGGGAAAAACGGCATTAATCACGACGAGAAAAATTAGAACATGCTCTAATTTTTCTCGTCGTGATTCATGTAATTTTTTTCCGCTGCAGTTTTCCCATAGGGAAACACTGCCACGGAGCCCACGCACGGTCGTTTTTCTCGTCAAGAGAAAAAATGACGGGAAAAACGGCCGTGTGTGGGGGAACAAGCCGTTCCCTCGTTTTTCCTGTCATGATTCACAGCGGTGTTTTCACTGCCGTGAATCACGATCGTGTGTATGCGGCATTATTGTTATTGTATTTTACCATATAAGCTGTAAGAATTAAACTACATATCAGATCACACTGAGCAACGAACACTGCCTGCGTGTTAAATTTGTTCAGCGTATCTCCCAGCTCGTAGAGACAAGGAAAAAACTTGGTCAGATGTCGTACAGTCTATTTGAACTAAGGAGGTTCACCCCATCATGGATAATCATACGGACTTAATTATTTGGATACGTTATTCAATTTAGTCATCTTTGTCATTTATTTTTATTTGGTGTGATAAGTCATCACTGCGCAGAATCACTTGTCTATCTAATTTTGTATATTTGTGTATTGTAAACACTATTAGGTTTTGCAGCTAGTTTTTATTTGTTAATTATCACTATTTGTTTTATGCACACTTCTACTACTTCCATTTAGTAGCGCGAAGGACACTTTATTATAAATATGTAGGGGAGCTTGGAGTTGTCTGAGGCCAGAGACAGGTAAATTACAGAAATGCCCCCCTCTGCTCTGTGGTTTGGCCACACCATTGTTCATAGGCTGTCGTAGATGGGGGCAATGGTTTGTTTCGCCATTGTGTGAAATCGTTTGGTTTCTGGCATCTCCAGCTTGCTCTTACAATAACTGAGTGAGAGCGGGCCCCTGGTAGTCAAGTAGTGTCCAATGTGGTATAATCATTCGTCCAACCACCAGCTAAAGGCTTTGATATTCATTCCTGGTGGAAATTTGGGGTTATGAAAAATATGTGCTAGTGGTGTCACTACCTATGTCAGCGATTGGTGTTTTTTCAGGCTGTCCCATAGGGAGATGGAGTTAGAGAGCACAGGGGACATAATAGTCATGGAGGGCCCAGCCTTTTATATCCATGCTGAGTTTTTCAAACATGGGGGGGAAGTTGGCTGAGTATAGTAGCTCCACCCTCGGCGTGGGTTCTACTCATAGATATCGGATAGTAGAGTTGCTCCACTCAAACTGGAAGGAGCTTTTGAGTTTTTCTGCAACATCAGGGGGGATAATCACGTTCAAAATTTAGGAATTTGTTGAGATTGACTGTTAGGCCCAAGGCTCTGGAGAATTGATCAAGCAGTTTACAAATGTTTGGAAGGGAGGTTGTTGGCGATGTTACGAAAAGCAAAAGATCATCCACAAACAGAGCACATTTGTGTGTATGTGGACCGCATTAAAACCCCTTGTATATCCAGGTTGACGCGAATGGCAATTGCCAAGGTTTCTATCACTATCGCAAATATAAGGAGTGACAGGGGACATCCTTGTCTGGTCCCCTTGGCTATTTTTATGGTATCCAAATAGTAAACCTGCAGTCTTATCCGTGCTTCTGGTGGAGAATAAAGTGCTGTCATTAAGCCCATGAATCTCTGGCCAAAGCCCCAGCATTGCATAGTGTTAAATAGGTACGGCCAGGAGACCGAATCAAAGGCTTTTTGGAGATCGAGTGAGAGGCGTAACACTTCCTGTCGTGTCCCCTGGGTCCATCCCGACTGTAGGATCGATATGATATCTATTGCTCTCCGAATTTGGTCTGGGCCCTGTCTGCTTGGGATGAATACCAGCTGGTCTTTGTAAATAAAGGAGGGTATAAAGGCTGATAAAGGAGGGTATCCGTTCCGCTCGGATCTTGGTCAGAATTTTCATGTCATTATTTATAAGTGATATGGGCCTGTAGCTTCCTACCTCCCCTTGATCCTTGTGTGGTTTAGGGATAACGGATATGTAAGCCAAATTTAGGTTTCTATCTAAGGGGTCCCCATTTGTTTTAGCATTAAAGAAGTGTGTGAGGGGCTGAGCTAGGGTCTGTGTGAATGTCTTATAGTAGGGTACGGAAAATCCGTCTGGTCCAGGGGCAGATCCCCTCTTTAGGTTTTTAATGACATTTAACACTTTCTCTACTGTAATTGGGCACTCTAGGATGTCATGGTGTCTGGGTTCTAGTTTTGGGATTGGGAGTGAGTTCAGAAATGAATTCATATGGGGCTCATCATCATCCTTACCTGCGCTATATAGTTTCTCATAGAAGTGGCGGAAGGTTTCCATAATGCGTTTTGGGTTCAAGATGTGGTGATTGCCCGATACCCATATTTTGGGTAGGTTTCTCTGTCTGGTTAGGGGTGTCAGCTTGGCTGCAAGCATGGGGCCAATCTTGTCCCGTTGGTGATAGAACTTAGCTCCGCTCCATCGGAAATGCTTTTCTGCTTTGGATGTGAGGGCTCGATTGAGGGATAAGTGTGTGGCGTCTAATTCAGCTATGGGAACCAGTTTGGGGTCTTGTTTATGTAGATTGAGCAAGTGATTAAATTATTTTTCTAGCTTTTCTATATCAATTGAGTGTTCTTTTTCACAATGGTCAGACCATACCATGTCTCTTCTAGAGGATTTGACCATGTCTGATGTTTTGGATGTGGAGATAAATATGTGGTCAATCCTATTGTAGGACTGGTGCGGATGGGAAAAGTGGGTGTTATCACTCTTAGTTGGATTAAGTTCCCTCCAAGCGTCCGCTAGACCATAATGATGTATTAATTTAGCTGTTTTAGGACTCCTTTTGGGCAGGCGAATGAGCTGGGTTCCTGGAGGCCTGGTTTTGTCCAGACCTTGATCTAAGGCGGTATTTGAGTCCCCCCCCCATAGATGACTGTCCCGCTTACCATGGGTCCTAGTGTTTTGAGCATTGTCTTGAAAAATTTAGCCTTGCCCTAAATGGGTGCATAAAACGAGATCAGAGAGTACAGTTGGTCATCTATTGTGCCCTTTATGAAGAGGAATCTGCCCTCCGGGTCCCTGTGTTCTAGTTGCGGCGTGAACTTGCAGTTCTTAGAAATTAGGATTGCCACTCCTCTAGTCTTGTCCTCAGCATTTGCTAGGAAAAACAACAGGAATTTTGCATGTAGGAGGGAGGGATTAAACCGCTATGGAAAATGAGTCTCCTGTCAACTTTTTGGGAATGCATGGACTGTAAAATTTTCCGGCGTTTGACCGGGCAGTTCATTCCCTGCGTGTTGTAGGAAGCAACCTGCAGAGGAGGAGAGGGTATAGTGGTGTCAGCCATTGAGCAGGGGGGAAAGGCCCTCTTTCGTTACCCTGTCACCTACCTCAGAGACGTCCATGGGTCGTATCCGTTACCCGTTCCAGCAAGATTTTCATTCCGAGGCATGAGCTGCCTCAGCAGAATGATCCTGAAGGCTGGCAAAAAAGGAAGAAGAAGAGAAAAGGTTAGGAGAAGCAATGAGAAGTAGAAGAGACAAGAGGAGGATGGGGGAACCCTCTGGGTGCTCCAATGGACATAAGTAGCCTACTAGCTTGCTGTTCACACAATATACAGTGGATACAGTCTCTGCTAGAGAGGCTGAGGTCCTACCGAATGGGCTTGGGTAATCCAAAGCCATTGGGCAGGTGAGGCGCATAAACATATCACCCCGGCCGAGGCACACCAAAACGTATAACTCTACAAAAGTTTGAAAAACGTAAAGTCCGACTACAACACTTCTAATGCAGTGGTAAGGCTGTACTGGACTAGCGTGAAAATAAGTGGGGGAGATGAGCGGGAGTGGGGGGATTGTTGCAGGAACCGAAATGGTAAGATATGTAGATTGGGGGTGGGGTAGCTAGAGGGGGTTTGGGTGGAGGTCCCCATTTCTGTTGGATAGGGGCATAGGTGAATCCCCCAGAATTTGGTCCCGGCATGTGAGATTCAGTCCCGAGAACCCTGGTACAATAAATGGAATCTATCCATCTTTACTGGTAGTCATTGGTCCATAATATTCTCGGTGTACTTCTGGATAATTGAAGAACTGTAATAAACTGTGCAAACTGGCACAACTTGCGCAAAACAGGGTAGAAGAAAAAACAAAAAAACAAAAAAGTTTTCCATGGCGGTGCTTCGGAAAAGTGCACGGTTCAAAACCTGGTCAGGTCTGGAAAAAGGAAGAGTGACCATTCAGTCCTCGTTCAATATCAGGGGGGTCTGCCTTCCTTGAATCTCTTGAAGTTGGATTTGTTCCACACTGGTGATATGGGGCTGGATGGAGTTTGGCATTTCGTAGCTCCCGAGGGAGGGTTCGGTGGGGTTTGTGGTGGACCCAGTGTGTTCAATCTCAGTAGAAATTTCTCTCCTTCCTGGAAGTCGGAGAAGGAGTATGTCTTGGATTTGAAGGTAAACTTGAGAGCAAATGGGAATGCCCACCAATATTTAATCTCTTTCTGTGAGAGAACCGTGAGCAGGGGTTTCAGTGACCGTCTCCTTTGGATGGTTGATAGGGATATGTCAGCGAAGATTTGGATCGGATGATTCTGGCAAAGGAGTGGCGTTTGCTTGCGGGATCTTTTCATGATCTCCTCTTTTACAGAGTAAAAATGAGGCTTCACCACTATATCTTTAGGGGCTCCATCCTTTCTCGGGGGGCCCAGAGCCCTGTGAGCCCTGTCCAAGTCCAATTTATGCAGGGGAATGTCGGGTATAAGGCCTTTAATGAGGTCTTGGACTGCGGCTGTGACATCTGTGATAGACTCTGGGATCCCCCTTATCCTGAAATTATAACTTCTTGATCTGTTCTCGAGATCATTAATCTTGGACAGGGCATTGTCAAGTTGTTCTTGTATGATTTAAATGTGGTCAGAGTTTTGATTGGTCCTGGCCACTGTGGTTTCAAGCTTGTTTTTTATGGCTTCCATCCTATCACTTAGGCTCTGAAAATCAGGCTTAATGTCCCCTGTAATTTTAGCTGCGATGGTTGTCAGTCCCCTGTCAAGTAGTTCTGACAGTTTGTTGAAGAGGTCTGCTGTGTTAATGAGGGAGTCTGAGTTGCCCTGCATAGGGTGGTGTGAGGGGGCCGAGTAGGCCTCAGCAGGCCCCAGGGCAGGTAATCCTCCATTGTGCGGCTTATGAGGGATTCTGTTAAGGTTGGTGAGGGTGCTGCGGTGTGTCGGGTACTCGCTGTGTGCCCCGGGGGTGTCTGCAGGGGATTGTGAGCCGGATGCTCATTGATCTCCTCCTCCATGGCTGCACAGGAGTGTGCTGCGGCCGCCATCTTGGATTCAAGCGGCTCTGGGATCGTGCTGAATTGCGCCCGTAGGTCACGTCTGGCCGAGTCCCTGGGAATGTACCGGCTCCCGGGTGGTTCCCCCAGGTGGTGGAGTGGTCCAGTGGCATCCCACTGGCCACAGTCGGGTGCTCTGTGTGTTGTTAGGCTGGGGTGATGCAGAGCTCCAGGCTCAAGCGGCCATCTTGGAGTCCTCCGTGCATGCGCCTGCCACTTGCTTCTTGAGGATGCACAGACATTACTTGATTCTGATGTTGGTCCTGAGGTAGAAGAAAGGAGTAACATGAGCCTACACAGAGGGGAGAACACTGATAAACAACAAATTGGCAGTAATGTTCCCCCAGCCGCAGCGTATTGCCAAGATGGCTCCAGTGTTGATGAGGGTGGAGGGGATGATGATGATGAGGTCAGTGATGCAACTTGGGTACCAGATAGAGCATAGGAGGAAAGTGAGAGGGAGAATTAACCCCAACAAGGCAGGATGTCCTCCAGAGGCAGCCATCATGGTAGAGTAGAGAGCAGACACCCTATTCCATCAGATTGTGGGGCTGTTATCTCCCGGCCCACTTCCCACAGCTCAGCTGTCTGGGCCTTTTTTAGCACATGTGCAGCCAATCGCACTGTTGCAATTTGCAATCTCTGCCACAAGCAGATCAAGCGTGGCAAAAACGCCAGCCATTTGGGTACCACATGCTTGTCAAGGCATTTAGCCTTCCAATCCTTAGCCCGTTGGCAAGAGCACCTGAAAGCTACTCACAAGGGACACAATTCCTCTCCTCCTCACTCCTCACATTTCATGTCTACCCCTGCTATATCTCATGACCTCTCAGCAGCCTCCACTGACAGGGATGATGGTATAGCAAAGGGTGTCACAGGTCCTTGCAACACATCTGCCAGCAGCACACCACCAGCTGTACAGTATAGAAGGCAAATTTTTCTGCCCCAGCTGCTGCATTGAAAAAAAAATACACTCCTTGCCATCCACATGCCCAGCGTCTAAATTCCAGTTTGTCCAAATTGCTGGCTTTACCACTCCTGCCTTTCCGTCTGGTGGATTCTGCCCCCTTCCTTGAATTTGCAGAATGTGCTGTACCACAATGGTAGGTTCCCAGTCACTATTGCTTTGCACTTTAGGCCATTCCAGCTCTGTACGATAATGTGGAAGGCAATGTTTTGGCGTCATTGGGCAAGACGTCTGCTGACGTGTGGTCCAGCAAGCATAGTCAGGGACGATATATTTAGTTCACAGCACACTGGGTAACTGCTTGCGAATAGGAAGGATGCAGGACAGGGCTCAGTGCTGGAGCTTGTTTTGCCGTCACTTCTCCATACAGCTGGTGGTGATGATGCAAGATCTTTCAGCCCCACCCCCTCATCCTCCTCCTCCATGCCCTCCTCTGCTGTATTGTCCTATGAACCACCAGTACCCCCTATGAGTTCAAGGGACCATTCAATGAGTCAGGCTAAAAGATGCAATGCAGCTCTTCGGCTGGTCTGTCTAGGGGACAGGAGCCACACCGAAGAAAAGATTCTTTCAGCTCTGCAGGGGCCAGCCCAGACGTGGTTCATGCTACGGAAGCTTGAGCCCGGAATGGTGGTGTGCGATAATGGCACTAACCTTCAGTATACCCTTCGACAGGGAAAGTTGACACATGTGCCATACCTGACACATATCCTCTATCTGGTGGGTGCAGCATTTCTGAAACAGGTACCCAGGTTTGCAAGATATTCTAAGGCAGGCCAGAAAAGTCTATAGCCATTTCAGGTGGTCATACACAGCCAGTGTTTGGCTGGCTGAAAATCAGCGGGAATTCCACCTGCCCGTAAACTGCCTGATTTGTGACATGCCCCCTAGGTGGAACTTAACTTTGGCAATGCTGCAGCAGCTGCACATTCAGCAGAGGACCATAAACAAGTACCTGTGTGAGTATAGCATAAGAACAGGCTCAGGGCAGCTCTGCTTTTTTTCCCATGCCAATGGCTGCTGATAAAGGATGCATGCACTGTACTGTCACTATTTGAGGAGGCGTCAAGGATGGTAAACTGTGACAATGCATATGCATGCACTGTCACAGCTCACCATCCTTGACGCCTCCTCAAAGTGACAAGTGACACAATCCCTCTTGTGTTTCTGCTGGAGCTTACTCTGTGTGGCATTATGGACAGGGAACTCGAGGCTCTTGAAGACACCTTAAAGAGGATTTTATGTAACGCCATTTTCAGACTCTGGTAGGTCACGGTCTCATGGTAAAGCTGGTTATGAGGCTTCTTGGGGAGAAGGGTGCTGCCTCAGTGATGCATTTCAAAACATTTTTAGTCCTCAGCGCCCAGGGCTGTCAGCTTTAAAATCCCATCAGTAGCATCTGCATCATATAATGGAAGATTATCTAGGGGTGAAAACAGACATAGAGAGCTTTCCAGTAGACAATCCACTGGGTTTCACGGTCATGAGAATAGACCATAGGCCAGAAATTGCCCAGTATGCAATTGAGCTGCTGGGCTGCAATACATATAGTGTGATTTCTAAACGGGCATTCAGTGCTGCTGAAAGTTTTGTGACAGATAAAAGTGCGCGTCTGTCCACAGACTCCATTGACCAGCTGAAATTTGTCAAAATGAATCAGTCCTGGATTAGCAGCAGCTCTCAAGCCACCGATGCCGATGTTGCTGATAAAGTGTTATTGGGATCTCGAATCTCTGCAAAAATGTCTAGGCTGCCTAGCTTTGTGGGTGTGGATTTTATCTTGATGTAATTTTTTGGTATAGGTGTCATGGGCACAGTTAAAACCCAAGGACCACTTTTCCACACCTGTTTGACAGGTGCATCAAATGAAATTTTTTTTACAGCAAGGTCAATTCTTGATTTCATCATGAGTACCTCTAGAAGATTACAGGGTGAAGGCACCACCAATGCCCAAAGACCAATTTTTCTGCACCTGTTAATTATTTTGAAAGTCTGCAAAAAAGACACCAGACTATCTAAGAAAAGAAAATTGGTAATCTTGGCCTGTGGTGCAAAACTTTGTTATTTCCATCCAAAGTCTGCCAAAGAGACACCAGAATTTATCCAAAAAATCTCTAATCTTGTTCTGAGTGCACTAAATTCTGGCCTCATCATCCAGACTGGCTCCCCAAGCCGTTGTTTACAAAATTAAGAAAGCTTACAGGGAAAAACAATTAAAATGTCATTTTTAATGAGGGAGAACTGAAAGAAATGTATCAGAGAAAAAGAATACAGGCAGGTGTTTTACTGGAATATTTAATATACTGCAGATGACACAGCAGTGTAAAATTGACCATCAGCAGTACATTTTAATGAGAGAGAACTGACAAAAATATATTAGAAAAAAGTGCTCAGGCAGGTGGTTTTACTACAAAAATTAAGAAGACTGCAGATAACACAGCAGTATAAAACTGGCCGGTAGCAGAACAATGTTTAACAACAAGGCTTGGCCCAAATTTATTAGAGACAAAGAGCACAGGCTGCATTTTTACTACAAGTATTAGCTCTGGTTCAAATTGCCGGCAATGGCACCATCCTAATCGGTGCGACGCCGCATCTGCGGCGCTGCACCGATTTCAAAAAGTAGTTTCTGTACGACTTTTTGCGATTTCGGCCGCGATTTACGTTGACATCTGTGTCAGATGTCTTTGTAATCGTGGCTGAAAACGGGACTGCCAGCGAGAGTGAAATTGTGCGAGTTCAGCTGAACTCGCACGGCTTCACTCCCACAGCCCAGTGTAAACCTGGGCTTAGGAAACATCAGGACATTTTTAATGAGGGAGAATTGACTGAAATATATTGGAAAAAAGTGGATAAGGCAG
Source organism: Rana muscosa (assembly GCA_029206835.1). Taxonomy (NCBI): domain Eukaryota; kingdom Metazoa; phylum Chordata; class Amphibia; order Anura; family Ranidae; genus Rana; species Rana muscosa. The sequence goes on along the minus strand of CM055125.1, from coordinate 275,950,352 downwards.
CAGTTAAAAGTGACTGCTGACCTCAAATCAACCACTGAGTAAAATAAAAGACAAAAAGAACCCAATATTAATAACAAAAAAGACAAAGAGGTTGATTGCCCAAAGAGCTAGCAATCAGAATATAACTACAGTTTCTTAACTGACCCTAATTTCTCCTTATGTGTTTTGTCAGCTTTCTTATCTTTACCCTACAACAACTTTCAATTCAATGATATTATAGCTACTCTGAGCACCCACTTTTATAACTAGCTTAACAAAAATACCCTTATTGGCTCTTCTAAGCCTGTTGGCTATAGTTTAAAGACCATACATTATGGTTTATAAAAAAAAAAAAATCTTTGTGAATCAACACAAGGGTTTTCCAGGACTGCCAATTTTGCAGATTTCATCTTGAACCCATAGACCCATTCCTATTAATGGGTCACTGACCCGAAAAATCTATGTACATATCAGGATTTAGAAGTCTTGATAGACATTAGACATGAACTAATTTCTGGTCATCTTTCAAGTGTCAGTATGCTTTAAATGCACCTACTCGTTCCTGGTCATCTATCAGGACACCTGTTATTCACACATTGCCAAAATTAATACCACATCCTAAAGTATATAATAGCATTGAAAAGGAGTATGAAAAAAAAGAAAAGGCTTTTATATTATTTTTATATTACTAATGAAACAATACCCTTTACATTTAACCCCCTAAGTCAACACAATTGTCCCTATTCTGCGAGTTTTGGAATGATATTATATAATACTAACTTTAGAAATTGAAGAAAATAAACATTGCTGTCTTTGTTTTTCCAACTGAACTAATTATGACCCAATTTGCATGATATTGGTATTCTTGCATACTGGTGGATTTATTTCCCTCTGAATAATTGTGTTTTTAGTAAGGGTGGCTACATGTATAACTATTGTAAGACATATGTAGCTCCCAGGGTGAGTTTTTGCACTTCCCTCTTTACTCTTCCCCTGCGGCTACGCCGGATCCACACTTTAAGTATGAAATCCACTGTTTGATTACCTTTGGGTCTGCAGCGAGTTACCTCCCACGAGTGGATCCTTCAGCTCCGTTGTCTAGGTGCACCAGTGTATTCAGGAATAAGGCCAATGTCCACACACAAGTAAAATCTAATCAGCAAGGCTTTATTCTTTTTGTTACTTTTGAGTCAACTTGAAGAAAGCGAAGGCAGGAAAGTTAAAGATGTAGGGAAGGTTCAGGTACGCAACACTTAGATCCCAAATATATATACACTCGTCGCCACTCAAGCCTGAGTGGGTATTGCTCACCCGGATAGTCCCTATAAGAGCAGTCCTAGCAGCCGGGATGGATCACGGATGTCAGAGATGATGGATCCCCCTTTAGGTAGGCCTCCTGGCCTCTTCCTGAGACAGGAGTACCGTCGCTATCTCTGCCAGGACTGATCTTCCCCTGGAACTCCTTTCCTAAAGATGGGCCCCCTTACAACCGGGCAGCCTGGGATCTTTCCCCGAAGCGTAGGCCCTTGTTAAGAGATCTGGGCCTACGATGCAGCAGCAGAGCCTCGGGCTAAAGGTACCCGAGGCCTAAACACACGCTCGCACCTCGTGCCATGTGGGCCACGAGGCACGCTCACTGGACCTGAGGTCCCCCTGAACTCCTTGGGGTCCCCCTGGAATCGCCTCACGCCAAATGGCGTCTGCCCATTTTGTACCCTCTCCCAGCATGCACAGTGGGTAGACCACGCCCACTGCATGGCTGCCGAGAGAGGACACCCAAGGTGCTGTGATACCCCCCGTGATCCAGCCTGTGCCGGCGGTGACAGTGCCACCTGCAGGCAAAGGAGAATAACACTGCTGGGCAGTATCACACCCAGAGCAGAGCAAACAATTTGAACTATAATTGGTCTGAGCCCAACTACTGGCTCAGACTGCCCTTAAATTTCTATATAGCACCCCCAAATATTGGGGGGGCACTACACATACATTTGTAAGTGCTTTCAAACCATTACTTACATAAATGGTTCTATGTACTCTGGTAAATAATCTGTTATAAGGTTATATTATATAAATCAGGGAAATAAAGGCAGAATAAATATGTTGTTTTTCATTTGTATAACTAAACTGGATGTTACTATATGTGAAGTGCGGGTCTGTTTTACTTTTGTTTCTTTTACCCAATTATTTAGACATTTCACATTTGCTGCTGCATCTTTTTCTTCATGTTTCGAGCACTTATTTATTCCTTGATGTGACTTTTCCCTTTTTAAGCAATTATGCATATACTACACACTACTCAGCAATGACCTGCAATCTCAGTGTAAGGCAAAGGCATATAATGGAAGCAATATGGCCATTATACTGCATTTTGTAGATCAATTTAGTAGTAGATGCACTTTGAGGAACAGAAAAGCTTGGGTCAAGTATATTAAAGGAGTTTTAAATACTGCAATAGACTTGTTGTTTAAAGGAAAATGTCTCTTCATTTAGTATATGTTTATATTAATGTGTATGTATATACTGTATATTATACAGTACAGGCAGTATTCCTTTTTGCAAATCTGTAAAAAAGTTGTAAAAATAATGGTTTTCTACATTTTCAGTGATTCCTGGAGGCTTGCTAAAAGATGGCTGCAATACACTCTAAAAATATAAATGCAAACAATAAATATAAAAATATATCTCATAATTTGCTGGACCACAGTCATTTATGTGGATAATGATTGTGGCTGACACAGTAGGGTAGCAAAAAAAGTAGAAGAGTTTGCATGGACGACCTGACCCAGGTATAGGGAAAGGGCTGAGGATATGCAGCTGTGCTAGACTCTATTTAATGAAAACTTGTCCAGTTTGCAAATGGTTTACCAACTCCTCTAATTGATATTAGTTATAATTAGTAATAATCAAACCTGGTAAAGGTTCAGTTTGCTTGAGGTTTACCGACCTTACATAAAAATCTACCAAACCCAAGCATAGCACCAAACCCCATTAAAATCTATGGATGCTGATTCTTGTTATATTGTTCTAAGCTTTTTGCAGACTAATTAAAAAGATTTATTATAAAAATGAGCCTGATTATGGCGTCAGCTAGGAGCTGGTGTTAGGCCCGCGTAGTCCGCACCCCAATGCTGGAAGCAAGATAACCCACGTCTCCGATATCCCCCCCCCCAATGGTCAAGCGGTCCTACCTGTGTCTGCACTCCCGTTGTGGCATCGGGCGAGACTCCTCGGATGGAAGCAGCAGTGTGTGGGCATGCGGACCTGTGAGAGGAGTGCAGTCTGAAAGCTGAAGGAGAGCAGGAGAGACCCTGGGACACTGAGCACCTGGAGGAGCGTGGGTGGCCGAGCCAGGCTCGGGGGAGGCTCGGCTGCTGTCAGAATAACCCGCAGGGGCTCGATCCACATCGGTGGTTGGTCTGGAGTCTGCCGATTGTGCAAAGTAGAAAAGGCAGCGCTGAGAGACTGGTGGACCCCCAAGGATGAGAAAAAGGATTCCGGGACTGGCAGGAGAGAGGGGACTATTAAATCCGAACCCTTTGCAAAGCTTTTAAAGTATGTAAAGAGTATGGGCTAAAAGCCCCACAGGAACACAAATTCACAGTTAGATCCCTGCTCATCGGGGTCAACATTTCCTTTTTAGTGGTTAGTCCCCTTTTTATTATTGACCTGCATGACATATACTGTATGGAGTGAGGAAAGAGACTTGTGTAGCACCCTCTACCATAGCTAGGTGTTAGAGGTGAGGTTTTTGTGTGATAGCTGCCAGGCAGGCAAATTTAGGCAGGGATATGCTGCATGCTAGGCCTGCTTGTTTTGATCTGGGGGGCAGGGAGTGGTTAGTGTAGCAGTGGGTGTGACCACCTGTCCTTCAGTTCTTGGGCGCCTCCACTGCTTCCAGGGAGAATGTTCTGAAAGAGGGGTAGGGCTGGAAATTGAGTGACAGGGAGCTCATGTGGGGAGCCCTGACCAATCCCCAATTGGAATTGTCAGGGAGCAGGGATCTTTTATAAGCTCAGGTTCAGCCCGCTGGAGGGGAGTTGTCGGCTGGGTTAAGTGAAGAATGGAGTGTTAGACTGCAGCAGGTGGCCCATCCCCATCTGGGGGGGGGTTCGCGCTTTGGTGGAGGAGCTCGGGAGCTGGGAGGGAGCCTCATCCTTACACGGCCATGGAGGAGGTGTCCTGGAACAGAGGAGCTGGAGGAGCAGTCGGTACGCATGTCCGGGTAAATTCTTCATCAAGGACTCAGGGCAGGAGAAGTTCGGTGAGTGAGGCACAGTGGATATCTGGAGGAGGCATGCCAGGGGAGCTGGGTACAAGGCCAGAGGAGAGACTGTGTGGGGTTTTGTGTCAAATCTATGCGGATCAGCAGTCCACCAACTATCTAATGCTGCTAAACAACTAAGCCATCAAGAAGGGGTACTGCAGGCCCCTGGCCTATCAAAAATTTAGCAAAGCCCAGCAACTATTAGGGACTGTTCAGAGCGATCCCTGGTGTAGTGTAAATATGATGGGGCAGAAAGACTAGCATTTTGCAGTAAAGTTTTGTTCAGGAGGAGAAGAGTCCTGGGAGTAACAGTCTGCAGGAGTTGGTGCAGAGGAGAAGTGAAGTGGAGACTGTAAATGTTAGAGTCCATCATTTGTTCTAAGTGCAACCGATTCAACAATTCTTTAACCACTTCCCGCCCGGTCAATAGCATATTGACGTCTGGGAAGTGGTTCTGTTATTCTGACTGAACGTCTATTGACGTCCAGCAGGATAACATGCGCGCGATCGCGAGTGCGGCGTTTCAGTCTGACACGCCGCATCTCCGATCATGATAAGAAGCCTCTGTCAGAGGCTTCTTACCACGTGATCAGCAGTGACCAATCACAGCTGATCATGCCGGTAAACGCCATTCCTGAGTTCACGCTGACAGGGAGAGACGATCGGTGGCTCTCCTTGTCAGAGGGGGGGTCTGTGCTGATAATCAGCACATTGATTATCAGCACAGCCCCATCAGCTATGCCAAAAACGTACCCAGTCAGTGCCCCCTCAGGATCGCCTATCAGTGCCCAATAAAGTGCCAATCAGTGTCAATTAGTGCCCACCACAGCGCCAGTCAGTGCCCATCACATTGCCAATCAGGGCCCTACAGTAACACCTGTCAAAACCTCATCAGTACCTCATCATCAGTCCTGCCCATCAGTGCCACCTGCCAGTGCCACCTGTCAGTGCCAATCAGTACTGCCTATCAGTGCCAATCAATGCCGCCTGTCAGTGCCCATCAAAGCCGCCTGTCAGTGCCCACCACAGCCGCCTGTCAGTGCCCATCAGTGCCACCTATTAGTGCATATCAGTGCCACCTATCAGTGCCCATCAGTGCTGCATATCAGTGCATGTCAGTTTGGGTACAGTGTTGCATGACCGCGCAATTGTCATTCAAAGTGCGACAGCGCTGAAAGCTGAAAATTGTCCTGGGCAGGAAGGTGCTAAAGTGCCTGGTATTGAAGCGGTTAGAGATGATGGAAAAAGTGATCTGTTCTTTGGGCATCCCATACCCCCTTCCCCAACCAAGTTATATCCCCCAAATAAACAAAAACAGAACAAAAGCAAATGACTTGATTGTCTACGGAAGAGTGATGTATGGAAGTCTGGCAGCAGGGTGAACAGGGTGGATGCTAGTAACTAGTAGCAACCATCCGCTACACTTGTATCTATTATAGACATTCTTGACAAGGGAATGGGGGATCGCACCCTGACCATCTGGAGAGACAACGACCATGATACTCTGGAAAAATGAATATTACCTGTACGCTCTGTATTGCCTTTCTCCTAGTGAATTACAGACCCATACGTTCCTGTTAGCTGAATATAGGGGGAACACTGTCTAAAAAGTTATCAGAATTGTGAACATTGAATCTTGAATGTGAACATTAACCTATAAACTTGACAGCTGGGGAAGACTCCAAGAGTTCTGGACTGGGGTTATTGGAACGGTATATCTTTAAATTATAGAGACGGGCCCAGATATGATCCATCACTGAAGGTTGGCCCAGATACTTTCAATCTAGGAACTGTACTTTGTATCCCCTTGCCTACCTGGTGTCAGCTTTGGGACACTCAGCCTGGAAGTGTCCAATTTCTCCACATCCGTAACATTTTTTTTCTCACACCCTGGAAAACTTTGTCCCTCCTTGATGAATTCCTTGTTTTTGGACCTTTACTTGGGTCTTCATCACTCGCATTAGATCATGAAAAATCTGAGTTTGGGCTTGAGCAACCTGACCTATCAGCTCAGTGGGTCCGAGTTCACTTACCGGCTTGTTAGTATCAGGGACAGCCAGACCAATAGGTTCTGGGGCCCCGCTGATGAAGTTCTATGAACGTAACGCGTACGGGAGAGGAGCTACGCACTGAAGTCACCCGCTGCCGACCTGCATCTTACACACCACTCAGCCATCTGTGATGGAAATGCCATTTTTTAAACAGCCGTTTATGAGTAACCATTTTTAAAATAAAGCTGCTTTGTAACTGATCCACAGTGAGCACTAATGCCGCGTACACACGATCGTGATTCACGGCGGTGAAAACACCGCCGTGAATCACGACATGAAAAAAAATGAAAAACGAGGGGAACGGCATTTTCCCCCACACACGACCGTTTTTCCCGTCATTTTTTTGTTTGTCGAGAAAAACGACCGTCTGTGGGCTCCGCGGCAGTGTCTCCCTATGGGAAAACTGCCGCGGAAAAAAATGATGGAAAAAACGATGAGAAAATTTAGAACATGTTCTAATTTTTCTCGTCGTTTTTCCTGCCGTTTTTCTCAACGAGAAAAACGGCATAAAGCCCACAGACGATCGTTTTTCTCGGCGAAAAAAAAAAATGTCATTTTTCCCGACGGGAAAAAAAAGGGATTTTTATGACAGCTTACCTGTAAAATCCTTTTCTTGGAGTACATCACGGGACACAGAGCGACTTAGTCATTACTAACGGGTTATATAGATTACCTTCAGGTGTTGGCACTGGCCAATTCCAAACCGGAAGTACCCTCCCCTATATAAGCCCCTCCCATCCGGGAGCACCTCAGTTTTGTAGCCAAGCAATAAGTGTCCCAAAAAGAGGGGTGGGAGCTCTGTGTCCCGTGATGTACTCCAAGAAAAGGATTTTACAGGTAAGCTGTCATGAAAATCCCTTTTTCTTTTTCGTACATCACGGGACACAGAGCGACTTAGTCATTACTAACGGGACGTCCCAAAGCAATGCCAAATGAGGGGAGGGATACATAAGCTGGGCGCCATCAGGCATGAGGATCTTTTGCGGCCTGCAACACACTGCGCCCAAAGGCGACATCCTCCTGACTTCTAACGTCTACCTGGTAGAATCTAGTAAACGTGTGTACCGAAGACCATGTTGCGGCCTTACATACTTGAGCCAGGGAGGCCTGGTGATGCACTGCCCATGAAGTTCCAACTGCTCTTGTGGAGTGCGCCCTAACTTTGAACGGAGGCGGTCTCTTTCTCAAGCCATAGGCTTGTATTATGACCTGTCGAATCCACTTGGCTAAAGTGGATTTTGATGCTGCCTGACCCTTTTTAGGGCCTTCCGGCAGAATAAACAAAGTATCCGTTCTGCGAATCTGAGCAGTGGCTTTTAGATAAGCTTTAACTGCTCTTACTACATCCAAAGAATGTAATAACTTTTCCTCTACCGAGCTAGGTTTGGGGAAAAAAGAAGGAAGAACCACATCTTGGTTCAAATGAAACCTCGATACCACCTTGGGAAGAAAGGCTGGATGAGGACGTAATACTACTCTGTCCTTATGGACAACCAGATATGGCTCCTTACAGGACAAGACGGCTAATTCCGATACTCTTTTAGCCGAACAAACGGCTACTAAGAAAATCAATTTCCTGGTGAGAAGAACCAAGGAAATGTGTTGCAATGGTTCAAACGGTTGTTTCTGTAGAACTGACAGAACCAGGTTTAAGTCCCAAGGACATATGGGAATACTAACCGGAGGGCTAATACGCATCACTCCTTGTATGAAAGCTTTGACTAGTGAATGCGAAGCCAAGGGCCTTTGAAAAAATATTGACAAGGCCGAAATCTGACCCTTGATAGTACTCAAGGCCAGCTTCCTATCTACAGCCCACTGTAGGAAGTCCAAAATCCTCCCTATCACGTACTTACGTGGATGCCATTTCTTGGCCTCACACCACGTAATGTACGCTTTCCAGATCCTATAATAGATCTGCCTGGATACCGGCTTCCTGGCATTGATCATGGTAGATACCACAGAATTAGAGAGCCCTCTCTTTTTCAGAATGTGGGCTTCAATAGCCAGGCCGTCAAACCTAGGGCTGGTAAGGAAGGGTGGTATATCGGTCCCTGCGACAGCAGGTCCGGACGATGTGGGAGGGTCCAAGGACTCCTCACTGACATTTTTACAATCTCCGCGTACCATGCCCTTCGGGGCCACGCTGGAGCCACCAGAATCACTGGTTTCTTTTCTACCCTGATTCTGCGGAGTAATCGCGGTAACAATTGTGGCGGTGGGAATGCATATATCAGCTTGAACTGATCCCAAGGGAACACTAGGGCATCCGAGCCGCAAGCTAGAGGATCCCTTGTGCGAGACACAAATCTGTCCACCTTTGCGTTGAATCTGGATGCTAGCAGATCTACATCCGGTGTTCCCCACCGCTGGCATATTGCCTGGAAAACCTCGGGGTGAAGAGACCATTCCCCCGGGCATAATTGTTGGCGACTTAAAAAGTCCGCTCTCCAATTTTCCACTCCTGGGATGAAAACCGCGGATATGGCTGGGACATATTTTTCTGCCCACTCCAGGATGCAATTTGCTTCCCTCTGGGCTGCACGACTCCTGGTGCCACCCTGGTGATTGATATATGCCACTGCTGTGGCATTGTCTGATTGAATTCTGACAGGGGACCCTTGGAGTTTGGATGTCCATGCTACTAGGGCATACCGGGCTGCTCGTATCTCTAAGAGATTGATGGGCAGGGCCTTTTCTGCTTCTGACCACTTGCCCTGGAGAGACCATTGCTCCAGTACTGCCCCCCAGCCTATGAGGCTGGCATCTGTAGTGACTACCTTCCAAGAAACCGGACTGAAGGGTTTCCCTTTTTCCAGATTCTGGGGCACCAACCACCAATGGAGGCTCTTGCGAACGGAAGGGGACAGGGACATTGGTAAGTCTAAAGCCTGAACTTTTTTGTTCCAGGCTGACAGTATGGCCCCTTGCAAATTCCTTGAATGGAATTGACCGTAGGGTACCGCTTCGAATGAAGCCACCATTTTTCCCAGCAGCCTCATGCAGAGGCGTATGGATGGTTTTCTTTTTGTACCCACTAAGTGGGTCAAATCTTTTAAAGACGACACCTTCTCTGGAGGTAAGAAAATCTTTCTCTGATTTGAATCCAGCCTTAGCCCTAAGTATTCCAGACTTTTGACTGGTCTTAGAGCTGACTTGTCCCGGTTGATAATCCAACCGTGATATTCCAGATACTTGATTGTCTTGTGAATAGCTACTTCCAGCTTTTCCACTGAGTGGTCTATTAGTAGCAGGTCGTCTAGATATGCCATTATCGTTACACCCTGTGTTCTTAGATTGGCCAATAATGGGGCCAGAATTTTTGTGAACACTCGTGGTGCTGTGGCCAGACCGAAAGGTAAGGCTCTGAACTGAAAATGGCGCCCTTCTACTGCAAAGCGTAGAAATTTCTGGTGGGCCGGAAAGATGGGAATATGCAGATAAGCATCCTTTATGTCGATCGAGGCTAACCATTCCTGCCCTTGTAGGGCGGTGGCCACCGATCGGATCGACTCCATCCGAAAAGTCCTGATATTTAGGAACTTGTTTAGCCCTTTTAGATTTAATATGGGCCTCACGTCTCCATTTGGTTTGGGGACTGTGAAAAGGTTCGAGTAAAACCCGAATCCGCTTTCTTCCAGGGGAACCTTCATGATTACACCTTGGAGCAATAGTTGTTCTAGTGCCAGAAGGAGGGATCTTCTCTTTTGGGGATCTCTTGGCACGTTTGACCTCATAAATTGGGCAGGAGGAGTGCCTTTTAACTCCAGCTTGTATCCCAGACTTACTGCGGAGAGCACCCATCTGTCTCTGATGGTGTCCCGCCAGGTCTCTGTGAACAACTGAAGTCTTCCCCCCACCCGATTGAGTGGGGGCAACGCTTCATGCCTTGGGGGGAGGTTTTGTACCTCTCTTGATCCAGGGCTTCTTGTTACCCTGTGATTGTCCCTGATTTCTGCCCCCTGAATTTGACCGCGGAGGCCGTCGTAACTGCTTCACAGCCGATGTGCCCGGGACTGGAGAAGTAGGCCTCTTAAAAGAAGGACTTCTACCCTTGTTCTTAACCGGTAAGAGTGAACTTTTACCGGCAGAAATTTTCTGGATATATTTGTCCAGATCTTCTCCAAATAAGCGTTCTCCATGAAATGGGAAGCTAACCAGCAGTTTTTTACAGGGAGCTTCAGCAGACCAGTTTTTGAGCCACAGAAGCCTACGCATATGTACTATAGACAGCGTAAAGCGGGAGGCCTGTTGGATTGTATCCTTTATGGCGTCCACCGCAAAACACAAGGCTCTAGGCAGGTCAGCTAGGGCAAGAGCCTACTGATCTGGTAGGTCCCTTAAGACCTGTTTCAACTGATCTTTCACTGCTTGGCAGACTCCAATCGCTGCTACCGCAGGTTGTGTCACCATGCTTGCTGTAGAGAAAGCAGATTTTAGTAAAGACTCCAATTTTTTATCTATTGGGTCTTTGAACATTGGAACATTATCTACTGGACATGTCAGTGATTTGTTAACAGAAGAGATGGCTGCGTCCACTGTAGGGACCCTCCATTTTTTTATGAACTTATCCTCCATGGGATAGATCACCGGAAATCTCTTGGGGGGAGCAAATATTTTATCCGGATGCTCCCAATCCTGGTAAATAAGCCCTTCTAATAAAGGGTGGATTGGGAAGGAACAGACAGCCTGGGGAGCTTTTAGCGACCCCAGCGAGGAAACCGTAGTGGATGGTGGTTCCGCCAGAGGCATTTTAAATGCTGATCGGACCATATTAGTCAGAGACTGAACCCATAATCTTTCAGCCTGAGATGCTGAGAAAGGTTCTTCCACTGTTGATTCCTCCATAACTGAATCAACCTCATCCTGATCCCCTTCAGGTAGGTCGATCTCTGTGTGGGGCTGTTCCTCCACTAACAGGCACTCTGAAGGAGGAGACGGAGATCGGACGCGCTTTTCCTCCCAGAGTTGAGGATAAAACCTCCTCTGTTATATATACAGGAGCAGGTGGACTGGGGACAGCCGCAGCACCAGGCATTCCTGCGGGGTTTCTACGGCTACTGACCTCTGAATTCTCAGGGGAGATTGGTGCAGTACAAGCATGCCCAATATCCTCAGAGCCCGATGGAGACCCCTTTGGCTTCCTGGAAGATCTATTTCCGGAGCGTCTGGACGACATATCCTTTAAGCACAAAGCTGAGGTATTCCCGTCGTCATACACCAATTTTGCTGGTAATAGTCTAACAAAGTTGCTGCTATATACCAGCTGGTGTCCACTAAAGTGCCTTTCTATGGGGATGCCTGCATCAACCGCCTCTGTGTGCCACTGTTTGTTGCTAGCTCTGTTTGCATCCAGCTGACACTTGTACTGTGTCTTTTAACCATGCTGGGACGCCCGCACATGCGCAGAAGCGCCGCGGCACGCATCGAGCGTCATCCACCCGCCCCGCCCCTTTTTTTCATAGGAGGCGCGTGCACGTGCCCACGCGCGCGCCCGTGCGCCATTGGCGCCCTTTTCGAAATCAAACAGGGGACTAGGAGCCAGGGCCCTTTTTGCCGGAGGGCCTGTGCGGTGGATGAGCGCAGCAACAGGGCAGAGGAAGTGGATTCCCACAGAGAAACTTACCAGCTGCCTGGATCTTTTGACTTGAGAAAACCAAAGATCCACATGACAAGAAAAATGGACTACAGCGGCCTCTAGTGGTTTAACACAGGTACCGCGGTCCCTTTTTTTTTTTTTTTTCTTGACTACTATTAAAATTTTACATTTTCAGTAGTTACAGGCAAACACAGATATTTAGCGGGAATACCGTTAGGTAACAGACAGAAAGACAAATTAGGCTTGGGGGTCCCCCAATAGAACCAAGTTCCTGGGGGCCCCCACTTACCTGATCCCCGCCGCAGGACTTTGTTTGGTCCACAGAAGTCCAAACTTCACCTATCACGGCAGGCATTGTAATTAAACCTTCAGGGACTGGGTTCCCAAGGATTCCACTCCCCTGGACCTGTATAGCACCCTGCACAGACAACATCTTGGTCGTGGGTATGACCAGAGCTCTGGATCCCAGGGTCCAGCCCTCCTAAGAGAAGCATTACAGGCAAAACCTTGCTCTTCTGCTGCAAGGCCCGGGTACCGACCGTTTAGCTATGAAGCTTTTTTGGTGGGATCCGGAACAGCTTACTAAGGCCCAAAAGAACCTGTACGCAAGCCCAGTGAAAACACATGTTACTCTTTGGCCAACACCTTAGACACTGGCAAAAAACTGAGGTGCTCCCGGATGGGAGGGGCTTATATAGGGGAGGGTACTTCCGGTTTGGAATTGGCCAGTGCCAACACCTGAAGGTAATCTATATAACCCGTTAGTAATGACTAAGTCGCTCTGTGTCCCGTGATGTACGAAAAAGAAATGATCGTGTGTACGCGGCATTAGAGTTGTTTTTGCTTCACCTTTTGTATATTCCGGGGAATCTACTGGAGTTTGTGTCTTTGCCTGGATCATTTACCCTATGAAGGGACCTGCCTATTTGACCATCTGTTAATTCAGTGGTCCAGTCCTTAAGTTGAGCGAAGCCATTGCTCTCGAGGTGGAGGGTCTCTCACCATTATCTTGCTTGAATTGTGCGATTGCCACGTGGAATCTTCTTGGAGCTTGCTGGGACTTTTGGTCCTCATCCAGGTCTCAAACTCATCTTCTCTTATAGGGATTGGCAACTGCCCTGAGAAGATTCTAAGCCTGGCGCTTCCAGATCCGTTCTTCACTAAGCTATCCACCAGCCAGCTAATATCAGTTTAGAAAGAGGCAGGAGGGGCACTGACCCCTTGAGAGTCTATCCCAGCCAATCCCAAGATGTTCTCCTGGGCTCTTGACATTGGTGGCCCCTCAACAGGTTGTCCCCCCACTTTCAAGGGGATCCCCCTGGCAGTCACCCCCTTGGCTAGATGGACCTCTTCTTCCTGGAAGCACACAGGTATTGCTTCCTGCCATTCCAACAGGAAATTGACTTGGTCCAAGTCGTACTCAGCTTCCATATCTACAATGTAGGCCCTCTGTCCTGGGGCCAAAGCTCTCACCCACTGTCGAATCTCCCTCTCAGTGCATTCACTTCCAGAGATCTCTAGAACAGTGCTTCTTTCTACGCAAGCTTTTTGGGCTCTGCCCCAAGCAACCACAGCCACAGAAGCTGCCTCCCACGCGGATTGCCATACCAGGCCACATGCCCTCAACAAAGGGGGGTGCTTTGGGACAGGGGGGCTCCCTATGTTGTTGAGGACAAGAGCCTCTTCCACACAACCCTGGCCCAGTGGTTGTGGGGGTGCGGGGGTGATTTATCAGAATCTGGAAGCCCCCAGATCCCGCCCCCCCATGTGTAATTCTACTCATTCACCAAAAAAAGGTCAAAGTTAGTAAAAAAACAACAACAGTTTTTGACAAGTCCTTCATTTAAAAAAACAAAACATAAAGATGCTCACCCGAATGAAAAAAAAAACACTGTCTGACAAAAATGACAGCTCATACAAAGGAATTGGCACAGAGCTGTAGACAGTGTGTGCAGGAGCTTGATGTTGCATCTGCAATCTGCTGATTGTGGGTGTACTTTGTAGGCTCCTGTTTAAAAAAAACAATAAATATATATGTTTTTTTAAAGTGGTTGTAAACCCACTTTGTAAACAAACATCTACAGGTAAACCTACACGGTTAAGCTTGTTGCGGTGGAGGAGGAGATCCAAAGCGAGGCTTGGAGCGCGATGGTGTAGCAGGCGAGCGGTACTAATGTCACTACAAGCCTTCCTTATCCATCTGTCAGTGGTGCGAGTGAATCCATAGCACCCATCGCCCCAGCAGGAATAGAAGTGGACTGACATATCTGATGATCCCTCCTTTCCCCTGATTGGGAATTTCTACATGCCTGTTTTTATCAACAAAATGTGAGTGGCTTTTGTTCACTGCCTAATAAATTGCTTTAATATTGCTACACCCAGAGGCGCCTCTCTCCTTGTCTTTTTCCTGCAGAATAATCCTGATGACTACAGGAATTTTCTCCGGATGACGGACCCCGTTTTTCAGCATCTCTTGGCTTTGGTGTCCCCCTATATCACGAGGCAGGACACCGTCATGCAGGAAGCCATCACTGCTGAGTAGAGGCTAGTCGCCACGCTACGCTACCTGGCGACAGGGAGAAGCCTGCAGGACCTGAAGTTCTCAACAGGCATCTCCCCCCAGGCTCTGGGGCTCATTATCCCAGAAACCTGTTCTGCCATAATTCAAGTTCTGCAGAAGGACTATATTAAGGTAAGTTTTCTCCTTTAACATCACATTCTATGCATTTAATGATTGCTAATGTATTGTATTTCTTTCATCATTCCCTAATTACCATGATTGTAATATGCTGTGAATATTTCCTTTGTCCCCATACATGCTGTATGCTTTTAATGCTCCTTTTTTGGGCTACATGCATATTTCCCTTCATGCTATCCTTGGCCCATACACACCTAGTATTTTGTCAGCTCCATTGTAGTGCTTTAACCCTAAACAACCCCTAAAATGTCTCCAAATGATTTTTTTCACATTAAATTCAGACACAGTGGTAGAGGTTTATTTTTGGTGGTCTCAAACTCATCTAGACCCCCCCCCTGCAAATTTTTCCAATGGGCCATCAGAGGGGGTGAGGAATCTGATAAGTGGGCCTTATATTTTTGGTTTTAAATACTCCTTAAAATAAATGTTATACTGATGTTGGCCCAGAATGTTTTGTATAATCTGCTTGCAATGTTATGTGTAAAAGTACTAAATTTATTTTTTTATTGTTCGACTCCACAGCTTCCTTCCATGCCACAGGAATGGCAGAATGTGGCATCTCAGTTTGCCCAGCGGTGGGACTTTTCTAACTGTGGAGGGGCAATAGATGGGAAGCACATCTGCATCGTGCCACCACCCCATTCGGGGTCTTATTACTACAACTACAAGAGGTTTCATAGCATTGTGTTGATGGCGGTGGTGTCGGCACAGTATGAATTCCTCAATGTAGACGTGGGGAAGAATGGCTGGATGACGGATGGGGGAGTCTTCGGCCATACGGAGTTTGCCCTACGTCTCCAGAGTAATGACCTGGCATTACCACCGGATGCAGACAATGAGGAAGGACTCCCCTTCGTGTTTCTGGCTGATGAAGCATTTGGTCTGGGTCTCATGAGGCCATTCCCTCAGAGCCCCCTTCCCCTGGAGAGGAGGGTTTTCAACTACCGGCTGGCCAGAGCCCAAAGAGTTGTTGAGAATGCCTTCGGGATAATGGCCAGCCGGTTCCGCCTGTTTCCCACTTCAATCCACATGGTGGAGTATAAACTCAACCACATTGTCTTTTGCTGCTGCATCCTGCACAATTATTTATGCAAACATTCTCCTAATTACCTGGCCACAGTTTGGCCTGAGGCCGGACTTTCAGCAGAGAATACCCTGCCGGGCCTAGAATCTGGCCGTCCTGGTTTGCCCCCCCAAAGCGCCCGTGAAATTCACCATCAATATGTAGAATATTTCACGGTAGGGGGGCCATTCCTATGCCAGCCAATGTGTAACTAATTTTTTCAAAATAAAAAAATAAAAATCTGCTTAAATGTTGTTTTTGATGCATTGTTTGTGTTTCTTTTAGCTGTCTCCTAGTTTCTCCTAGTGCACTTGTAGTGCCAAGTGGCTTTTCCTTTAGTAAATAACAACAATTTCACTGGAAACACCAAAACTAACCACAAAAAAGGTTATAGCGGATTTGATAAAGAAGCCACACTTTGCTGTTGTCAAAAATTTTTACTCTGTGCACATTCACATGGTCTTGATGAAATTTAGGGGTATAAAATATAAAAAAAATGTTTTTTTATTTATATTTTTGCCATAAACAGGCATGTTTCTTTTTTCAGAAAATACGCAACTCTCATTAACGTACAAACTTCAACATTTAAAACCTCTAGGCAATATCATACATTCTATTATGTTAAAAATGTGTGGATATGCCCTTCATAAGATGGGGTGTTGTCACCCCTGAACAAGCCAAATTTTGAAGATGCACACAATTTGGTTAGAAAAATGGGTATTTCCCTCCTGATCCCATGCCTAATGTCAACATGTGCTATCTGCCATCATGGGGGACCAATGGACGTGTTTTGGGGGTGAAACCCCTTCTTCCTTTCACCTACTTGAGTTGTAAGGAAGGGGTTGCACCCACAAAACACGTACATTGATATCCCGTGATGGCAGATAGCACATGTTGACACACTGTGTGCATCTTCAAAATTTGGCTTGTTGAAGAAAGTGGCAATTTTTTTTAGAAAAGTGCAAAAATATAAAAAGGGGGGGGGGGGTTATGTTTCATTCTATTCACCCCAAAACATCAATGATGTCCTTAAATGTTTGCTCCATAACATTGATCTTATTCTTCATGATGTCGAGTTCCCGACTACACGCCATTACTTGCTGGATAATTCTTTGTGCACTAGCACTTGAGAAACGAGGCGTTTCTTCCTCACCAACATGTTCATCCCCTAAAATAAAATAAAAGGTATTAGAAATATGCAGGCCTACATCTCTTACCTGAAGCTGTGGTCACAGACACTGACCTGTTGTGGTGCCAATTTCCACCACGTCATCCACCTCTCCTTCATCCACTTCTCATTTCTCCACATCCTGAGTTTGGGGTTCTTGCTGAGGTTGGGGTTCTCTCTGAGGTGTGGGGTCCCTGGGCTCCTCGGAGTGGTGTCCTCCCAGTCTTCTCTCCCCTATGAGAATTAAGCAAAAGGTATACTTAGCATGCAGATATTTGAGGGGAAAAATTGGAATATGATAGATTGCTTGGAAGCGGGGTACAATTGTCTGTTTGGGCAGAGTTCCAAGCTGAAGACATTATTTTTCACTTCCCAAATCTTGACTACTTTTACCTTTTTTGGACAAGTTTCACACATGTAGACACCCCAAGTATCCACTGGAGCACCTGTGTGGGACACCCTAAAAAGGTTGTTCTGGTGTCCCACACTAGTGCTCCAGAGTGCAGATGTGTAAACAGCTGCTGAGTGTCCCCTTCTTTACACTGATTCAAGTTTGCATTTCATTCTAGTTACAAACACATCATCTAGACAACAATGTAATAACATTTTTGGAATACAAACAGGCATGTCAAAATGAATTGTACCCTGTATTTTCAAAAAACATTGTATGTAGTGGGTGAACGATGTGTCTATAACGACTGATTACTGTAGCCCACTAACCTGAAAGTTGACATTTTCAAATGTACAATAGTAAAAAAAATGCACATGGAGCAACATGCAAGTTCTGATAATAAAATAATAGGAACACAGGAGAAATACTTAAATTTTTTAAGCATTCTCTTGATACTCTTGTACTGCTCTGGCTCCCTCAGTTTGAGGTCAGACCACCTCTTTCTAAGCTGCTCCCTGGATCGTCGTACCCCAAAATGTTTCTGCAGACTTTTTACAACTTTCCTCATTATTTTGGCCTTCCTTAAATTAGGGTGGGTATATGGCCCATGCTTGCCATCATAATCCGACTTTTTCAATATGTCCACCATCTCCGCCATCTCTGTGAAGGACATACTAGATGCCTTGTATCTCCTCCTTGATCGTGACGTTTCAGGCTCCGGGCTTGTCTGGTCGTTAGACAAATTAGCAGACACCTGCTGTGACTTCGCCATGTCGTCTCCCACTGTGCGCCGAAAGAGAAGGGGTGGGTAATATTCGAGAAAGAACGTCATGGGCGGGCGACATGTGCGGAGTTTCACGCATGCGTAGTGTATATAAAGCTAACACACATGTGTCGTAACTACGTTCTGTGTGCGGAGATAGGAGTAAAAGCGACGAACGTGAGACCGAAGGTAAGATTTTAACTTGGGACATCAGTGGCCTATACTGCTTCGAGATTGTGGCCTATATGGGGATAAAGATTACTAGAGTTTACACTGACATTAGTATTGTTGTCTTGTGTTTTGTCTTGCAGAAAGAATGAATGTTTTCAAAGATAAAGATTTTATGATTGAGTTCATAGACAGATACAGGGAGCTCCCTGCTCTGTGGGAGACAAAAAACCCAATACATAAAAAAAGGGGCAAGGATGGCAGCGCTGGAGATCCTGCTCCAATTTGTGCAGACACAGATGCCCAAAGCAACCCTCCTTCAGGTGGGTCATAAAGTTGGGACCTTGAGAGGCACATACAGGAGGGAGCGCTTTAAGGTCCTGAAATCACAGAGGTCAGGAGCAGCAGCAGCGGCTGTATATGTCCCGAGTTTGTGGTACTACAATAGATTGACCTTTCTAAACGATCACCTTGAAGTGAGTTCATCACTTTCTAGCCTTCCCTGCATATAAAGTTTAAATTGCTAAATTTAAAACCTAATTGGGTGGGACTTTAAATGAGGCTGTGGCAATCCGGCACGCAAGCCTCCATCCCCGGCAACATGAAATTGGAGAGAAAAGGCATTGGGACTTTATTTGAAACAGAACACTTGGGCAGAATGAATCAATCAATATGGTAAAAATTATAGAGTATTTATTAATGGCATGCTTGGGCACAGTGCAATGTAGGTAAACAAAGTAGATCAATAAATTAGTTACAATGTGTAATAGAAGCATGATTGGTAAATTATACAGCATTCTAATAGTAACACAATAAACATAGTAACACATGATAAACAATGAAACCAGCAATATGACCAGGAACGACATATAACCATGATATATAGTAAAATAAAAAAAATAAAAAAAATAAAAATGTCACTGCCCCCACCTATGACTGGTCTTCACAGCAAGGAGCACTGGAAGGGCGGTCGCATGTAAACAAGAATATCCAAGCTCAACTTACCAACCAATCAGCAACCAACCGAATTTACCTGTCTAACAGTGTGTTTAAAACAGGGGTTTAGTTGCACGCATTTGCAAATACATGTGTAAGCTGCAGGCCCCGTCAAGGCTCCCTGTGTGCTGCAGTCCTAACTCTAAAATTGAAGGTCTCCTCAGTGGAAGCACATGTATGCTGATTAGGGTGACCACATTTCCAAACTACCATTCAGGGACACCCCCCCTTCCCAAAAATCAGCTTGTGCTGTAACGAATCACGGCACAGTGATTGGACACAAGAGGTGGGATTTATGATTTCTCCAATCACAAGCAGGGGGCGGGGATTGTGCTCCTCCAGGCATTCCTGGCCAGGACAAGTACTGTCAGTGAGTAAAGCGGTGATGTGGCAGCCTTTTTTGGGGGCATCAGATTGGCCCTGGGGGGTGGCTGTGTCAGTTTCATTCCGGGACACTGTATTGTTCCGGAATAAAGGTGCCAGGAACAGACCTGCAAAATGCGGAACTGTCCCGGGCAATCCGGGACACGTGGTCACCCTAATCCTGATGGATAGATAAAGGGCAGATGACTGGAGGGAGCCCACCCTCCTTAAAGGGGCAGGAGCACACTAAACACCCAGCACTTAGAAGCAAATGTGCTAGTGCGTTGCCTGACCACAATGACAACAATACAAAAAACAAATGTCACTGCCCCCACCTATGACTGGTCTTCACAGCAAGGAGCACTGGAAGGGTGGACGCATGTAAACAAATAATACAGAATAACCAAATTCACCTGTCTAACAGTGCGTTTAAAAACAGGGGTTTAGTTGCACGCATTTGCAAATACATGTGTAAGCTGCAGGCCCCGTCAAGGCTCCCTGTGTGCTGCAGTCCTAACTCTAAAATTTAAGGTCTCCTCAGTGGAAGCACATGTATGCTTATGGATAGATAAAGGGCAGATGACTGGAGGGAGCCCACCCTCCTTAAAGGGGCAGGAGCACACTAAACACCCAGCACATAGAAGCAAAGGTGCTAGTGCGTTGCCTAACCACAATGACAACAATACAAAAAACAAATGTCACTGCCCCCACATACGACTGGTCTTCACAGCAAGGAGCACTGGAAGGGCGGACGCATGTAAACAAAAAACACAGAATATCCAAGCTCAACTTACCAACCAATCAGCAACCAACCAAATTCACCTGTCTAACAGTGCGTTTAAAAACAGGGGTTTAGTTGCACGCATTTGCAAATACATGTGTAAGCTGCAGGCCCCGTCAAGGCTCCCTGTGTGCTGCAGTCCTAACTCTAAAATTGAAGGTCTTCTCAGTGGAAGCACATGTATGCTGATGGATAGACTGGTGAATTCAAATTTTGAAAATTCTATTTTTTAGCAGCGAATAATAACGATTTTAGGCATATGCTGCTTTAATTTAGGAAACATATGTGGGGCCCTTTGGTCTCTATAGGTGACTCTTGGGGTACATCAGGTATATATAGGGGGTGTTCTTCACATGGGGGGAGGGAGTGGGTCCACCAGCTATCTAGTCACTGGGGGGAGGGACTTTTCCGGATGGAGAAATCCACAGTGATCTGGTAGCCTCTTTTATGGTTCTTTTTTTGGTCACTCTGATAACCTGGGGTTTGACTAGTGTGTTTTATTCATGTACTTGCCTGATATAGGCTATTACAATTTGTAATACAATTCATTTAGGCGTGTGGAGGTCTATTCTTTTTAGTTTTTTGTCTCTTGATACATGTTAATTTTTTGACTATACCCCCAATATTTTTCGGTGAATATTACTGCCTCAATAGATAGGATTCCCATTCTTGCTCTCCTGTTTGTATATTTACCTTCACACCCCTTATGCCTCTGCTTTCTCTGTAACTGACCCTGGCTTGTTATTCGACTACGCTTCTGCCTAACGATTCTGTTTATACCTCTGCCTGATCTGGAACTGACCCTGGACTGTTATTCGACCACGCTTCTGCCTACCGATTCTGTTTATACCTCTGCCTGATCTGGAACTGACCCTGGACTGTTATTTGACCACGCTTCTGCCTACCGATTCTGTGCATACCTCTGCTTGATCTGGAACTGACCCTGGACTGTTTGACCATGCTTTTTGCCTGCCTCTTGGACTGATCTTGTACCCTGCCAGTGGACTAGTGGGATTCAAAACACAGGGGTCTCACATATGTGAGGGGCTCCAGAATTGTTTTTCTGGATGAAGAATACAATTGTTTTTGTTTTTCTCATTCCTTGATTAGGGTCTGGAGACTCGGAGGCTTCAAACAGATTTGGGTGGGAGAAGCCTCTACCCCGTCCCCATTCAGTCCTGAACGAGGCCCTACTTCTGCCTGCTGCCTGTAGGACCTATGCCATCATGCCTCTGCCTGTCGCATGAACTGACCACACCACATGGACCTGCCTACTACCAGGACCAATATTTTGGCACTGCTGACAATCTCTGCCTGCACTGACCCTGGACTGTATATGGACAGTATCCCTGCCTGCTGCCTGTACTGACTATGGACAGTATTCCTGCCTGTTGCCTGGACAATTGCATTCGCTTTTGCTGACTAAGTCCCTGCCTGCTGCCTGGACCAGTGCTATCCTCCTGTGGACAACTGTGCTACTAAAACCACAGGTAAGCTTTTGTTTACCCTTTGCTCAGCAGAATGTATTTTGGGGTGTAATTCTTGGTATGTGCATGCTATGTGTCCCTAGAACACCTGATGGTGTTCCTTGCATGTTGGGCCTCTGTATGTGGCCAGGTTGTATAAAAGTCTCACACATTTGGTATCGCCATGCTCAGGAGGAGTAGCAGAATGTATTTTGGGGTGTCATTTTTGCTATGTACATGCTATGTGTTGGCAATATCTTATAAATGGACAACTTTGCGTAAAAAAATTGCGTTTTCATTTTTTTCCCACATTTTCCAAAGACTTCAGGAAAAAAACGAACTGTTCAAAAGTCTCATTATGCCTCATAGATTATACGTTGGGGTGTTAGCTTTCCAACATGGGGTCACTTTGTGGGCGTTTCCATTGTCCTGGTGCTCCAGGGCCTTCAAAAGTGTAATTGGTGGTTGAGAAATGAGATGTGTAATTTATGCTCCTAGAATGCCTGAAGATGCCATTTCAATATTGGGCCTCTGTATGTGGGCAGGCTGTATAAAAGTCTCACACATTTGGTATCGCCATACTCAGGAGGAGTAGCAGAATGTATTTTGGGGTGTCATTTTTGCTATGTACATGCTATGTATTGGCAATATCTTATAAATAGGGTTGAGCGAACCCGAACTATAAAGTTCGGGTCCGTACCGAACATTTGAGTTTTGGGTACCGGACCCGAACCCGAATAATTGCTTGTATGTTCGGGTTTCGGGTCCGGTGTTCGGCGATGTAATGGCGCATTTAGAAAAGCTTCAGGGGGCAGCCAATCACCTTTTGTTTAACTGGTGTGCCCTTAGAAGCCATCATAGCCACGCCTACTAATGGCATGGCTGTGATTGACATGTGACCCAGCTTCTATATAAGCTAGAGGCACACAGCACAGCACGTCACTCTGCTTTAGACAGGATAGGGAGAGGATCCTGGCTGCTGTTGCTTATTAGGGAGAGATTGAAATACTATGAGTTAGTCCTGATTCTGCAATCTGAGAGAAAAGATAGAGAGACAGTTTAGGGCAAGGTTCCTGTTGGTGCTTTCAGGGAGAGAGATTTATATAGGAGTCCAGATTCAGAGATCTAATAACTCAGCGATCTGCATAGGTTTACCTGTTTGTGTTGCAGTGCACAGTCTTCTTACACTGCCATGAGCCCAGTGTCAGAGAAATTTTAACTTTTATCTGCAAGCTCAGAGCACCAGCACTGCATATGTTACGTTGAGAGATACACCCTGTACATACTGTGGGTGTATTGTGCTCTTGCAAAAAGACCCATTTAGGGCAAAAAATAAATTAAAAAAATGCAGTGTTTTATGCATATATGCAAGTGTGAGATTTGTAATTGATATATTTTTCTTGTATTGCGCTATTCCAAAAAAATTTTTTTAGGGCAAAAACTTTTTTTTTTAATAGCATTTTCTGTATTGCTGTAGGTGTGAGATACACCGTTTCCATACTGTGGGTGTATTGTGCTCTTGCAAAAAAAATAAAAATTTGCAGTGTTTTCTGCATATATGCAAGTGCGAGATTTACAATTTATATATTTTTCTTGTATTGTGCTATTCCCCAAAAAAAATTTTTAGGGCAAAAATTTTTTTTTTTAATAGCATTTTCTGTATTGCTGTAGGTGTGAGATACACCGTTTCCATACTGTGGGTGTATTGTGCTCTTGCAAAAAGACACATTTAGGGCAAAAAAAAAACATTTGCAGTGTTTTCTGCATATATGCAAGTGCGAGATTTACAATTTATATATTTTTCTTGTATTGTGCTATTCCAAAAAATTTTTTTTAGGGCAAAAAATATTTTTTTTAATAGCATTTTCTGTATTGCTGTAGGTGTGAGATACAGCATTTACATACTGTGGGTGTGTTGTGCTCTTCCAAAAACACCCATGTAGGGCCACAAAAAATATTTTGCAGTGTTTTCTGCATATCTGGAGGTGTGTGAAATAAACAATTTATATATTTTTCTTCTACTGTGCTATCCTAAAAAAATAATTGTAGAACAAAAACATTTTTTTTGAATAGCATTTTCTGCAGTTCTGTAACTGTGAGATACACCGTTTACATACTGTGGGTGTGTTGTGCTCTTCCAAAAACACCCATTTAGGGCCACAAAAAATATTTTGCAGTGTTTTCTGCATATCTGGAGGTGTGTGAAATAAACAATTTATATATTTTTCTTCTACTGTGCTATCCTAAAAAAATAAAAATAAATTTGAATAGCATTTTCTGCAGTTCTATAGCTGTGAGATACAGCGTTTACATACTGTCGGTGTGTTGTGCTTTTCCAAAAACACCCATTTAGGGCAAGATCCTAAATTTGGAAAATATGAGGAGAACGTCAAAGGGACGTGGTGGCCCCGGTCGTGGTGCTGCTGGTGGAGCTCCTGTTGCAGGGAGAGGATGTGGTCGATCTGTGCCAGCTACACGCACAAGTGAAACACCTTCCTCAGGTGCGAGTAGGTGACCGAGCCTGCGGCGGTATATTGTCGCGCCTAATGAGGCTGTACGAATGTTGAGGCCAGGACAAGTACAGGCGATAGTAGATTGGGTTGCTGACAGTGCCTCCGGTTCCTTCACATTGTCTCCAACCCACTCTTCTGATGAAAAATCAGAGTTGGCACCTGCAGCCCATGTCCATCAGTCTTTCACCTCACCCCCTTACAAATCAGCCAAGCAGTCTGAGCCCCAAATCATGCAGCAGTCTCTTCTGCTTTTCGATGACTCTGTTAGCAGGGTTTCCCAGGGCCATCCACCTAGCCCTGCCCCAGAAGTGGAAGAGATTGAGTGCACCGATGCCCAACCACTTATGTTTCATGATGAGTACATGGGAGGACCATCGCAGCACGTCTCGGATGATGACGAAACACAGGTGCCAACTGCTGCTGCTTTCGCATTTGTGCAGACAGACAAGGAGGGCAGGGGTGAAGACTGGGTGGAAAATGATGTGGAGGATGATAAGGTCCTCGACCCCACATGGAATCAACTAGGGGTGCAACGGATCAAAAAACTCGGATCGATCCTCGGATTAGGGGTCACGGATCGGATCATTTTCGGATCGGCAAAAAAAAAAAAAAACACAAATCTTGTTAATGTGAAAATCAGAGGTGTTCTGTCACATTAGCAAACATGTAAGGTCAGCAGGTTTGCTGCTGCTTTTAAAATGTAACATGTAAACAGTCTGTTGGATTTACAAATAATGTATTTAAGCATATAAACTCCAGTAGTGTTGAAAATAACTGTAAAATTTAAAACTACGTTGGGTGTAACAAGATGTCCGCTTGACCCCTTCTTACTATCATACTGTGCAGGAGTGTGAGTGGAGCAAGATGGTGGCGACGAAACGTCATTACAGCGGCCCCGCCCGGTGTACCAAGATGGCCGCCGCTCTGGAGCTAGGCCGAAGCCACGGCCTTTCCTATGGCCGAGGCTCCGGAGCGCTCCGCGGATCGCGTGGTGATCCGATCCGAACAGGGTGACCCGTTCGAATCACGGATCACCACCTATCCGTTGCACCACTAGAATCAACGTTATGCAGGTGACCAGTGTAGTTCGGAGGAAGAGGCGGTGGTCGCACAGAGCCACCAGCACAGCAGAAGAGGGAGCAGGGTGCAAAAGCAGAGCGTCCGTCCCCTAGACAGTACGTCTGCTACTGCCCAATGCAGCAAGGGACCGAGCACACCAAAGCCAGGTCCAAGGAGTTCCCTAGCGTGGCAGTTCTTCAGACAATGTGCTGATGACAATACACGAGTGGTTTGCACGCTGTGCAATCAGAGCCTGAAGCGAGGCATAAACGTTCTCAACCTGAGAACAACCTGCATGACCAGGCATCTAAGTGCAAAGCACGAGCTGCAGTTTGAGTAGACACCCGCGATCCCTGGCCCTGAATGCCAGCATTTCAAAATTCCTCGCCTTTGAAATGCTGTCATTCCGTCTGGTGGAGACGCAGAGTTTTAAAAGCCTGATGGCATTGGCTGTCCCACAGTACGTCGTGCCCAGACGCCAGTACTTTTCCAGGCGAGCCATCCCTTCCCTGCACAACCAAGTGGGGGACAAAATCAGGTGTGCACTGCGCAACGCCATCTGTGGCAAGGTCCACCTAACTACGGATGCGTGGACCAGTAAGCACGGTCAGGAACGTTATATCTCCCTAACAGCACACTGGGTAAATGCAGTGGCGGCTGGGCCTGAGGCAGATAGCAGTTTGGCGCATGTCTTTCCACCACCGAGGATTGCAGGGCGCTTCAGTTTGCCTCCTGTTGCTAACTCCTCCTACTCCGCTTCCTCATCCTCTACCGCCTCCTCATCCAGTCAGCGTAACACCTTCACCACCAACTTCAGCACAGCCAGGGGTAAACGACAGCAGGCAGTTTTAAAACTTTCCTGTTTTAGGAAAAACCCCACACTGCGCAGGAGTTGTGGAGGGACATGGAACAACAGACCGATGACTGGTTGCTGTCAGTGAGCCTCAAGCCCGGCCTGGTGGTGTGCGATAATGGGCGAAATCTCGTAGCAGCTCTGGGCCTAGCCGGTTTGACGCACATCCCTTGCCTGGCGCATGTGCTGAACTTGGTGGTCCAGAGGTTCCTGAAAAATTACCCCAATATGCCAGAGCTGCTGCAGAAAGTGCGGGCCGTCTGTGCGCACTTTCGGCGTTCTTACCCTGCTGCTGCTTGCCTGTCAGAGCTGCAGAGTAACTTCGGCCTTCCCGCTCACCGCCTCATATGTGACGTGCCCACAAGGTGGAACTCCACCTTGCACATGCTGGTCAGACTGTGCGAGCAGCAGCAGGCGATAGTGGAGTCTCAGCTGCAGCAATCACACGTAAGTCGCTCTGTGGAACAACACCACTTCACCACCAATAACTGGGCCTCCATGCGAGACCTGTGTGCCTTGATGCGCTGTTTAGAGTACTCCACCAACATGGCCAGTGCCAATGAGGCCGTTCTCAGCGTTACTATCCCAGTTCTATGCCTCCTTGTAAAAACGCTTCGGGCGATGATGGAAGAAGATGTGGCACAGGAGGAGGAGGAGGCGGGATCATTTCAAAGGCTTTCAGGGCAGTCTTTCACAAGTGGGTACGAGGGTGGGTTCCTGCACCAACAAGCGCCAGATACACAATTGTCCGGCAGCAAGGGCACAGTTCTGGAGGATGACGAGGTGGAGGATGAGGAGGAGGAGATGGAGGAGGAGGAGGAGGAACCATGTTCACAGCAGGGTGGCACCCAGACCAGCTCATGGCCATCACTGGTGCATGGCTGATGGGATACAGAGGACACAGACGATAAACCTCCCACAGAGGACAGCTTTTCTTTGCCTCTGGGCAGCCTGGCACACATGAAAGATAACATGCTGCAGTGTTTCCGCAACGACCGCCGAGTTGCCCACATTCTAACTGGTGCTAATTACTGGGTGGCCACCCTGCTGGATCCCCATTACAAGGACAACGTACCGTCCTTAATTCCCTCACTGGAGTGGGATCATAAGATGCGCGAGTACAAGTGCACACTGGTAGACGCGCTGCTGGTGGCATTCCCACCTGACAGCGGGCGTACGGTGGAAGCACAAGGCGAAGGCAGAGAAGGAGGAAGAGGTCGCCAACGCAGCCAGGGCACCGCCAGCACCTCAGAAGGCAGGGTTAGCATGGCCGAAATGTGGAAAAGCTTTGTCAGCACGCCACAACAAACAGCACCACCAGCTGAGATGGAACGTCTTAGCAGGAGGCAGCATTTCACCAACATGGTTGAGCAGTATGTGTGCACAGGCCTACACGTACTGGATGACGGGTCTGCCCCCTTCAACTTCTGGGTCTCCAAATTGGGCACATGGCCTGAGTTTGCCCTTTACGCCTTGGAGGTGCTGGCCTGCCTTGCAGCCAGTGTATTATCTGAACGTGTATTTAGCACGGCAGGGGGCGTTATCACAGAAAAGCGCAGCCGCCTGTCCAGAGCCAATGTGGACAAGCTCACGTTCATTAAAATGAACCAGGCATGGATCCCACAGGACTTGTCCGTACCTTGTGCAGAATAGACATGTATACCGGTGTTCTGACAAAAACTGTCCGGCCATCGGATTGTGTCCGGCCCGTACTGCACAGGCGCAGCGCTTGCGCAGTACGGAGGACAAGAAGATTCACAAAATCTCCGAAGATGAACGGCGCCTGCGCAGTGAGTGCAGGTTCAAGCCCCACCATCCAAGTGGACATACGGTAGCACATAGTAACAGGGCCCCTCACGGACTCGCTTTGATCGCCACGCTTCTGGCTCGGCCTTGCGTGGCTCGGCTTGAACCTCGGATGGTGTGGCTTGAACCTGGATTCACCGCGCAGGCGCTGTTCGTCTTGTGATATTTTCGAAATCCCCTTGTCCTACGTACTGAGCAAGCGCAGTACAGGGCGGAAACTATCTGACGGGGGACAGAATTCAACACATCACCGGCCTTACCCAGCCATTGTTTTATTTTTGAACCAGTGTTGGCTACCTCGTCCTCCTCCACCGCCGCTTCCACCTACACAGCCACATCTACCACCACCTCAACCTCCTACTCCATATGGACCTCGTCCTCCTAGGTCAAGATAATAATTGTTCTTTTATTTTTTTGTAGCGCACAGATCCTTTCCCCCTTACCTGCCTTTATGTTGTTGGCTCCTCGCAGGAGGGAGAAAGGCGCACCGCACTACCAGCCCGTACCCTCCTGTATAAGGAGGTTGAGCGCAGTACTTGACGGGCCGTGTCCGCAGCCGAAGTCAAAACTCCTTCAGAGGATGATTCTCACCTCTACTGTAGGTAGAGGCAGGTCCTTGAATTCCCAGTAAAGTCAATGTCCACACCAGCTGAAACTCCAACTCTGAGTTTATTCTCTCATGGCAAAATAAACTATACTCGGATAGAAAAGGTTAGAGCAAAGAAACAGGACAGCGTAAGGTGTGGAGGAGGTCCAGGCACAAACCTAGCACATTCACTTCACTGCTTAGGTTTCTCAAACAGTTTTAGGCGCACGGTCTCTGCCACAGACCGTGAGGTTGGTCTATGCCACAGACCGGGTGTACAAGGCCCCTGCCACGGACCTGGAGAACTTTGGTCTCTGCCACAGACCAGGGTGTATAAGGCCCCTGCCACGGGCCGGGTGAATAAGGCCTCTGATACAGTCAGGATGACCTTGAGCTTCTCCTTCTAAGAACTAGCCCATATCAAGGGAAAGACATCTCTCCAGGGAGTCAACAGACCCTTCCTTCACCGTGCTTCCAGCATCGGGCCATCGGGCCTTCCCTGGAACAGGGTCCCCTACACGAGGCAGCACCCAAAGACTCCTCGACCCTTAGCGGACTCCAGACGAAGGCTCTGGACCCCAGGCTTTACTCCCGCCCCTAGGTCTCCATACCCAGGGCAGCAGGAACTCCAGGATAGTACCTCACCCCGGGCTAAAGGTGCCCGAGATGGAGCAGGAACACGTGCACCCAGGCTGAAGGCACCTGGGCGCGGACCCCACTGGTCATCAGCCCCCAGGCCAAAGGTGCCTGGGGCTCGGACCCCGATCAGGAGGCGTCTGCCCCTTTTATATCCTCTCCCGGCATGCACAGCAGGTTCCCCGCCCCGCTGTACTACTGCCAAGAGGGGACACAAAAGGCACAGCACTGTATCGGCGGTTCAACCCTAGCCTACCATGGCAGCGCCACCTGTAGGCCGCAGGGAACTGCACAGCAATACTGTCCCCCGAGGACAAAATGGTCCATGAATCCTACAGAATTAGGGTGTTTGAGCCCATTTACCACTCAAACACTTCCCTTAAATTTAGCACCCCGCTACATTTTTATTTCAAAGTATTTTATTTTCCCACTAGCTTATCCATTAAATTGAATAATTTTTTACAGAGGGGCGTATTCTGGGACATTCCCACCATATGTGTGGCATCGTGCCGTTGAGTTTCTGAGGTTCTTAATGACTTCCTGTACCTCTTCTGCTGAAAAGGGGGGCCTCCAGCATATTTTTTTTTTTTTATGTTATTTTAAGTTATTTCCCTATCCACATTTGTTTGCAGAGCACTTGCCATGCTCTTAACAACATTTTGCTGCCATTTGCAGCCCTCTAGCCCTTTCCATTACTTTTTTAGTCCTCAGAAGTTCGGGTCCCCATTGACTTCAATGGGGTTCGGGTTCGGGGTCAAGTTCGGTCCCGAACTCAAACTTTTTTCCGAAGTTCGTCGGAACCCGTCGAACCTGAACATCTAGGTGTCCGCTCAACTCTACCCAAAATACATTCTGCTACTCCTCCTGAGTATGGGAATACCACATGTGTGGGACTTTTACACAGCCTGGCCACATACAAAGGCCCAACATTGAAGTAGCACCATCAGGCGATCTACGAGCATAAATTGCACATCTCATTTCTCCCCAAACAAACAGAAAGAAATACCAGATGCAGCGCAGCCCTCACACACACCACCATCACAACAATAATCAACAAGAAATTTCTTGAAAATACTTGAAAATAATTTAAGAAAGTTCCCTTATCTTAGGCGCTGCAGCTCCCTCTTAAATTCACTGGGTGGTGAACTTGCATCTGAAAACATATAGAAAGGGAGAGAGGAGCGCACGCGCCATAGTGTAACACTGTTTATTGTAGAAGTTTGAAATTTAAAAATGAGGAATATTGCACTCACAAACAGGAGCGTATTCTGGGGCATTCCCACCATATGTGTGGCATCGTGCCGTTGAGTTTCTGAGGTTCTTAATGACTTCCTGTACCTCTTCTGCTGAAAAGGGGGCCTCCAGCATATTATTTTTTTTTTTATGTTATTTTAAGTTATTTCCCTATCCACATTTGTTTGCAGAGCACTTCCCATACTCTTAACAACATTTTGCTGCCATTTGCAGCCCTCTAGCCATTTCCATTACTTTTTTAGAGCCTTTTTAGTCCTCAGAAGTTCGGGTCCCCATTGATTTCAATGGGGTTTGGGGTCGGGGTCAAGTTCGGTCCCGAACTCGAACCCGTTGAACCTGAACATCTAGGTGTCCGCTCAACTCTGCTTATAAATGGACAACTTTGCGTAAAAAAAATGCGTTTTCATTTTTTTCCCGCATTTTCCAAAAACTTCAGGAAAAAAATGAACCATTCAAAAGACTCATTATGCATCATAGATTATACGTTGGGGTGTTAGCTTTCCAAAATGGGGTCACTTTGTGTGCGTTTCCATTGTCCTGGTGCTCCAGGGCCTTCAAAAGTGTAATAGGTGGTTGAGAAATGAGATGTGTAATTTATGCTCATAGAATGCCTGAAGATGCCATTTCAATATTGGGCCTCTGTATGTGGGCAGGCTGTATAAAAGTCTCACACATTTGGTATCGCCATACTCAGGAGGAGTCGCAGAATGTATTTTGGGGTGTCATTTTTGCTATGTACATGCTATGTGTTGGAAATATCTTATAAATGGACAACTTTGCGTAAAAAAATTGTGTTTTAATTTTTTTCCCGCATTTTCCAAAAACTTCAGGAAAAAAATAACCAGTCCAAAAGACTCATTATGCCTCATAGATTATACGTTGGGGTGTTAGCTTTCCAAAATAGGGTCACTTTGTGGGCGTTTCCATTGTCCTGGTGCTCCAGGGCCTTCCAAAATGTAATAGGTGGTTGAGAAATGAGATGTGTCATTTATGCTCCTAGAATGCCTGAAGGTACCATTTCAATATTGGACCTCTGTATGTGGTGCTCCAGGGCCTTCAAAAGTGTAATAGGTAGTCAACTAGTTAGATGTGTAATTTATGCTCCTAGATTACCTGATGGTGCTCCCTGCATGTTGGGCCTCTGTATGTGGCCAGGCTGTGAAAAAGTCCCACACATGTGGTATCGCCATACTCAGGAGGTGTAGCAGAATGTATTTTGGGGCATCATTTGTAGTATACACATGCCATGTGATAGAAATAACCTATTACATTGACAATTTTGTGGAAAAAAAAAAAATCTTCATTTTGCAAAGAATTGTGTGAAAAAATTACAACATCAAAAACCTCACCATGCATCTTACTAAATACCTTGGAATGTCTACTTTCAAAAAAGGGGTCATTTGGGGGGTATTTTTACTTTCCTGACTTGTTCGGGTCGTAAGAAATGAGATAGGCCACCAGTACATTAGGTGTGAACAATTGTTTATGATCCGCACCACAGCTTGTAGACTCTATAACTTTCACAAATACCAAATAATATCCACTAGAGTGGGTTATTTTTTACCAAAGATATGTAGCAGTATAAATTGTGGCCAAAATTTATGAAGAAAAATTAAGAATTTGCAAAATTTTATCACATAAACGAAAAAAAATGTGTTTTTTTTTTTCAAAATTCTCCGTATTTTTTCATTTATAAAGCCAAAATAAAAAACCCAGAGGTGATCAAATACCACCAAAAGAAATCTCTATTTGTATGAAAAAAAAGGACAAAAAAATCATTTGGGTACAGTATTACATGACTGAGTAATTGTCTTTCAAAGTGTGAGAGCGCTGAAAGCTGAAAATTGGTCCTGGCACGAAGGGGGTTTAGTGCCCAGTTGTCAAGTGGTTAAAAAGGTGACAAACAAGTGAAAACAACCAGTACACAACCAACAACAAATAGTATATACAAATAGAGGGGATATACCGTAGTTGTAAACAAGCCAGGCCAAGGTTATACACAAAGGGATATCAGCAGATGAGTATGGATGGGAGAACAACAGGACAGGGAGAGGATGGATGGACTGGCTGCAGGGCAGAGAACAAAGGCAAACAGGTAACAGGAGGGGCAGGTTGGGTTGGATCAGATGCAGGCTCAGGGTCAGGATTGCAGGCTCAGGGTAAGGATTGCAGGCTCAGGGTCAGGAAGAGAGAGATACCAAGGTGAGCATTTTAGGGCTCGCCGGGTATTTATAGGACTGCAGTGATTGTCCTCATGTAACAGCTGAGCGGAGGAAGTGCTGCCTGCCCCACACTGCCGGAATACACCCGCTGGTGGACGCCGGTACTACAGCCCATGGATCAGACAGTACCACCAGCAGGTGAGATCCTCCACCATAGATACTGGCTGCAAGAAGACACCTGCTGGTGGACACTAGTACTGCAATCCATAGGACCAACAGCGCCACCAGCGGGTGAACCCTTTCCTGACAAAGAGTCATTAACTGCTACTCTCTGAATTCTGTCTTTTAGCCAGTTTTCTTTCCATTTACAAATTGATATTTCCTGTATGTATTTCTTGTTTACAGCTAACATCAAATGAAATCATGTTATGATCACTGCTACCCAGGTGTTCCTTTATCTGAACATTAGTAATAAGCTCTGCATGGTTTGAGATTACCAGGTCCAACAGAGCATCATTCCTAGTTGGGGCCTCAATAAACTGGACCATAAAATTGTCCTGTAATAGGTTTGTAAATTTTTGCCCTTTAACTGTCCCAGCAGTGCCATTACTCCAGTCAATTTCTGGGTAGTTAAAATCCCCCATTATTATCACCGTCCCAGCCCTTGCAGCCCTTTCCATCTGTGCAAGGAGCTGAGTCTCCACCTCCTCGTTAACATTGGGTGGTCTATAACAAACTCCAATGATTAACTTTGAACTACGCACATCTATATGCAGTTCCACCCATAATGCTTCAGCCTCATTACACTCTCCATCAACCAGGTCCTCTTTCACGCTTGCTTTGAGATCACTTCTCACATAGAGACAGACCCCGCCACCTTTCCTTTTTACCCTGTCTCTCCGAAAGAGTGCATAGCCAGGAATATTAATAGCCCAGTCAAGTGAGGATTGAAGCCAAGTTTCAGCAATACCGATTACATCATAGCTCTCCTCATGCACCAGAGCTTCACTTTGGTGAACAAACACTTTAATGTATTATTACTGTACATTTTTCTCTGGTGTTTTTCATATAATTTTTAGTAGTAGAAATGGCACTATAGTTTCCAATGGCTGTTTGCAACATGGGAACTTTCTTGTCACCTGCCATAACCCTCCCCCCATCTATCCCCATTCCACTCTCCATTAATGTCTGACCCCTAACTGACCTGTGTGCCCGATGTAGTTCTAGTTCACCCTCCCCCCTCAATCCTAGTTAAAATATTCCTCCAGCCTTCCCATAAACCTCTCCCCCAGCACAGCAGACCCCCTTCCATTAAAGTGCAAACTGTCTTTAGCATATAGGTTGCACCCCAATGAAAAGTCAGCCCAGTGCTCTAGAAACCCAAATCCCTCCTCCCTACACCAGGTCTTTAGCCATGCATTCAGCTCTCTAATTTCCCCCTGCCTTTCCTGTGTTGTGCATGGCACAGGCAATATTTCAGAGAATATCACCTTGGAGGTCCTTCCCTTTATCTTGCAGCCTAGTTCTTTAAATTGATTCTTAAGGAGCCTCCACCTTCCATGTATACTGTCATTCGTTCCAACGTGGACCAAGACAGCTGGGTTATGCCCAGCCCCTCCCAGTAATTTATCCACCCGGTCCACCACATGCCGAACCCTGGCACCAGGGAGACAGCAAACCATTCGGTTGAGGCGATCCTGGCGACAAATTATTCTATCAGTCCTTCTGATTATAGAATTCCCTATTACCACCAACTGTCTAGGCCTACCTGCACTCCCCTCACCACCTCTACTAGATGGGTTGCTCTCCCGGCTGTTAGGGGTAGTAGTGACATCTAGGGCTGCCACCTCTGTGTTTGCCACCTCCACATCTTCACCCAACTTGGAAAATTTGTTTTGATGCACAAATACAGGACTGGCCTTCCTTTTCTGCAAGCCCCTTCACTCCCTCTAACTACATTAACCCATCTTCCTATCTGATAATCCTGACTTGCCCCTCCACCCTCCACATCAACCCTACTGACCACCTGCTCAGCGAGCAGAGGACCCCTTTCAAGGTTGTCCTTTCTGCCCAGTGTTGCAACTTGCTCCTCCAGATCTCTAATGCGAGCTTCCAGAAGGGCAACCTGCGCACATCTGTCACAGCGGTATGCATCCTGGAGCTGTTGCACCAATATTGCATACATGTGGCACACTGTGCACTGAGCAAAACCTTCAACCCTGCTAGCACTCATTTCCCAGTTACAATATAATTACTTGTAGGAAGTTTAACCACTTCAGGCCCGGGCCAATTCTGACACTTCGCTCCTACATGTAAAAATCATAATTTTTTGGCTAGAAAATTACATAGAACCCCCAAACACTATATATTTTTTTTAGCAAAGACCCTAGAGAATACAAGGGCGGTCATTGCAACTTTTTATCTCGCACGGTATTTGCGCAGCAATTTTTCAAACCCATTTTTTTGGTAAAAAACAGCTTCATGCTTTAAAAAAAAACCAGTAAAGTTAGCCCAATTTTTTTGCATAATGTGAAAGATGAAGTTACGCCGAGTAAATAGATACCTAACATGTCACACTTAAAAATTGCACACGCATGTGGAATGGCGCTAAACTTCAGTACTTAAAAATCCCCATAGGCGACGCTTTAAAATTTTTTACTGGTTACATTTTTGAGTTACAGAGGAGGTCTAGGGCTAGAATTATTGCTCTCGCTCTAACATTTGCGGAGACACCTCACATGTGTGGTTTGAACACCGTTTTCATATGTGGGCGGGACTTGCGTATGCATTTGCTTCTGCGTGCAAACACACAGGGACAGGGGCGCTTTAAAAAAAAAAAAATATTGTTAATTGACACTTTAAAAAACAAAACAATTTTGATCACTTTTATTCCTATTACAAGGAATGTAAACATCCCTTGTAATAGGAATATGACATGACAGGACCTCTCTACAGTGAGATATGGGGTCAATAAGACCCCACATCTCACCACTAGGCTGGGAAGCCTAGAAAAAAAAGAAAAAAAAAACGATCACCGATTTACACACGATTTAATGCAGAGGCAAGGCGTGACGTCATAACATCGCGCCCGGCCTCCGATGATCATAGAGACCCCGGCGACCATCTGGTCCACCGGAAATCTCTGTGATCAGCATCCGGGGCAGGCAGATCCTGTCACCGATTTACCGATCGCACAGGTGAGTCGGGAGAAGCACCGGAGGGCGGCGGGATGGGGGGACGTCCCCTTCCACTGCCCGTAAGAATGATCAAGCGGTGGAACAGCCGCTATGATCATTCTTATGGTGCAGGGAATCTCCGGCTGAAACCGGCAATATCTGAATGATGCCTGTAGCTGCAGGCATCATTCAGATATACCCCCACAAAGCCCAGGACGTTATATGACGGCCTCTGGGCGCCAAGTGGTTAAGATGTTACTCGCAGTTTAGAAGACTCCTGTCTTAACTCCTGTTTTCAACTCCTGATTTTTAACTCTCCACTTTAGTTCAAAATTCCACTTATGTTCACAAAATCCACATGCAAGCCACCATCAGCAGGGAGCCTGTGAGGGGTAAGGGGATATTGGGGCCTGCCCGACAGCAACAGCTCTCTATAGATGTTCTGACGATGGCGAAGAGATGGGCCCTGCCATTGTCTTTGTCTTGTAAACTGTGTTATGCTTTAACTTTGCAGATTATTTATGTACATGCATACTGATCCTCTGTCCTGGTGCTCTGGGGTGGGGTGCTGGGTCTTGGTATATGTTCCACCCTGTAAGGCCTGTTGCCCATGCGGGGTCCCATCGACCTATTGCACCCCCCGGTGCGCCACTACTGTACGATCCCAGCCATTGGTTCTCAGCTCAGGTATTGGTTTTTGGTTTGTTATGTCTTTCTTTCATTTTGTTAGCTCTCATGTTCCTTAACATATGGTTCTCGATGCTCTCACCCCGTGCATCCCCACGTACATTGTTTATTTTCTCTATTTACCTACTACTGCTCAATTTTGAGCCGGCCTTACTGTTCCACCCACCCCCCGTTAGGGCGGACCTTTGTGAAGGCACCTTAAGTGCTTAACAGGGGACCACAACTTATTCGTGTTTGAAACCGATAATACCCCCCTTCTTTCTTTGCTCCCCCCTCGACCTTCCTCCCTCCCCCTCCTACTATTCCCTTCCTCCCCCCTTTCTTTTTGTTTTCTCTGTTTCTCACCGACCGCCCCCTGACCAGGGGGGCCTCCCGGGTAGGGGCCTCTCCACGTATTCTTCGGTGGCCATCCCTACACCGGGCGGCACCATGGGTCTCCTCAAGATCACCTCCCTTAATGTGCGTGGCCTGAACGTTCCGGAAAAGCGCTCGCAGCTCTTGGCTGATTTGTGCAAAGGCAAAACTCAAGTAGCTTTTTTACAGGAAACGCACTTCCGTGGTGACAGTATTCCTAAACTGACCAATGGGGCCTTTTCGTCAGTCTACCACAGTGTCTCCCCGATCTCCAAATCTAAGGGGGTTAGCATCCTGCTGGCTAAATCTGTGCCTTGGACGTTCGAGGCGCAGCAAACTGATGCGCAAGGTCATTTTCTCCTTCTGAAGGGGATGGTGTTTGATGTGTGGGTCACTTTTGCCAATGTATACTTCCCTAACGTGGACCATCCTCAATTCCTGCGGAGACTTCTTCCTGAGCTCCTGGAGTTCGCGGGGAGGATACTTATTTTCGGTGGGGACCTCAACTTCGTGATGGATCCGTCTCTAGATGTCTCGCGCGGTGCCTCCTACCTCTCCTACTCGCGTTTAGAACGCTTGAAGGCAGACTTACATACTTTACTCCTGGTGGACCCCTGGCGGATGCTCAACCCAAAGGACCAGGACTATACTTTTTTTTTCTCAGGTGCACCACACGTACTCGAGACTAGACTATCTGCTGCTGTCGCATAAAGACCTGACCAGAGTAGTGTCCACCTCCATCGTTGTGATGTCGTTCTCAGACCATGCGCCGGTCTACCTAACACTCAAACTGGGCCCAGTGACCCGGTCTCCTCTGTCCTGGAGACTAAATGAAGCCTTGCTTCAGTCGGAGGTAAACCGTTCCGAGTTACTAAACACTCTACGGGAGTACTTCTAAATTAACGCTGAGTCAGTTACCAACCCCCTGGTGGTCTGGGAGGCCCATAAGACGATTGTCAGGGCACACTGATCAAAATCGTAGCCCGTCTTAAACGGGAGAGAACCCATCGCACAGAAGAACTCCTTGCTCTGATACATAGCCTTGAGTGTTCGCATAAGGCTAGCCTTGCACGTTCAACCTTTCAGGATCTCCTTAAAGCTTGTGAGGAACTCCGTTCGCTCCTATTTCACAAAACAAAGCAAAGACTGGCATGGGCGCATCGCACCATGTACGAATTCTCCAATAAACCCGGTTCGCTGCTGGCTAGAGCATTGCGAGGCCCGCGCACAAAAACTTACATTTATCACATCCTGACCTCCTCAGGACAAAAGCTGAATACATCGTCGGACGTGGCGATGGAGTTTCATTCCTTTTATGAAGGTCTCTATAACCTAGACAAGCCCACCACTGGTGACCCCTGCTGACGATAGCCTCACCCCCAGTCATATTTAGCCGCTTCTGGCATGCCATCACTTTCTAGTGCTGTCCAGGAAGAGCTGGAGGAGCCCATCACGGCAGCAAAGCTGGGAGTGGCCCTAGCCAATTCAAAGCCGAAGAAGGCTCCTGGCCCTGATGGCCTAACTCCGACGTACTACAAGACCTTTTTCGATACGCTGACGCAACCTCTGGTCTCTGCCCTCAACTCTATTATGGAGGGTAATTATTTCCCGGTAGATACCCTGAGAGCCTATATTTCCCTTATCCCTAAGGAGGGGAAAGATCCGCTATGGTGTGGGAATTATCGCCCAATAGCACTTTTGAACACGAACACTGTTTGCCAAAATCTTGGCCAACAGGCTACTCTCCCATATACCGAGTCTCATCCATAGGGACTAGGCAGGCTTTGTGCCGCAAAGGGAGCAATGGGACAACACCATCCGAGTGGTGAACTTGATCCACACGGCCAGGACATCCAAACGGGCTCTTCTCTTGCTGTCAACAGACGCGGAGAAGGCCTTCGACCGCGTGAATTGGTCCTTTATACGGGCCACTTTAGAGCACATTGGCCTCCGGTCCTCGATGCTGGGATGTATACTGTCCCTTTACTCTCACCCGACTGCAGCGGTCAAAGTTAATGAGACGAGATCCAACTTCTTCAACATCCGCAATGGCACGCGGAAGGGGTGCCCCTTGTCTCCTCTGATCTTTATACTCTCGTTTTCGAGCCTCTTCTCTGCAGAATAAGGGCGGATGCGGGCATCATAAGTTACCAAAAATCTTCGGGGTCCCACAAGGTGGCCGCATTCGCAGATGACCTAATTTTCATCCTAACGGAACCGCTTACCTCCCTCCCGAATCTGCTTACATCTCTTCAGGAATACGGCGCTCTATCCCTCTTTCAAATTAACTTATCCAAATCCTCAATACTCAATATATCGGTGGGTAGGGACATTGTCCGACGTTTACGATCGGCCTTTCCTCTGAGATGGGCGACTAGCCTTATCCGATACCTGGGAGTTGACATAACCCCTGACCCCGCTGACCTGTATTCTGCGAATTTCGCCCCACTGCTTCTTCGCCTTAAAATAGATCTTCTCCACTGGCACTCCCTCACGCTGACGTGGTTTGGCTGTTGCAGTGCCCTTAAGATGACCTTGTTGCTGAGGGTGTTGTACCTGCTGCAAGCACTTCCTATCTGCCTCCCCCCAGCATTCTTCAAGAGAATTGACTCTATGTTCCGTGATTTGGTTTGGTCCCATCGTAAGCCTCGCTGTCACGTACCTTGTGATGGGAGCCCAACGTGCAGGGAGCGGCCTCTCGTAAACCCCTGGCTCGAGAGCCCCTGATAGAGCAGACAGAGGCTCAGGAGGACAGGGGGCACAAGTGCCTGGCAGGTAAGCAGGATATTGGGTAGTTGCGGCAGCAGATGGTGCACGGCAAACTGGAACAGTCCAAAGATAGCGGGAAGGTGCACAGTAGGACTAATCAGAATGCAGACA
Organism: Rana muscosa; assembly: GCA_029206835.1. Classification (NCBI taxonomy): domain Eukaryota; kingdom Metazoa; phylum Chordata; class Amphibia; order Anura; family Ranidae; genus Rana; species Rana muscosa. The sequence continues at coordinate 275,910,636 of CM055125.1, read as the reverse complement.
ACAGGCAGATGTATAAAAGTCCCAGATCAGACTGCGGAAACAAGGTGGTGTATTGTAGTACAGGCTGAGGTGTGCTGTAGCTCAGGCACAGGTGCAGGGTAGTTCAGGCAGAGATGCGCTATGATTCAGGCAGAGATGCACGGTGGCTTCAGGCAGGGTGCACTGTAGTTCAAGTGGAGGTGCCTTATAGTTCGAGCAGACCGATGGGTCGGATCATTGTGCACGCGCATGCGCGGAATGGACCTATGGAGTGTAGACAATCTCCTGGCGGCACTGTTGCCAGGCAGATTGTAAAAACGCCTTTCCTGACATTGCCCCCCCAAGGGGCAGCCTCCGGATGCCGAACTGGGCCACTTTGTCTAGGTGAGATCTCACAAAGTCCTTGATTAGCCTTTCCGCGTGGACATTCATCTCTGGCTCCCATGAGTTTTCTTCTGGGCCGTAACCCTTCCATTTCACCAGGTATTGGATCTGGTTTCGTCTTCGTCTACAACCCAGAATGGACTCAACCTCAAATTCCTCTTCTCCATCGATAAGCACGGGTTCGGGGGGATTGGTGTCCCGATCTGTAAAGGGATCGGGGACCGTGGGCCTAAGCAGGGCTACATGAAAAACTGGGTGGATCCGGAAGGACTTAGGCAGTTTAAATTCGTAAGCTACCTCGTTAATCTTCCTTGTTATAGGGAAGGGACCCACGAATTTAGGGCCCAACTTCTTGGATGGGCATGCCAATTTTAGATTCAGGGTAGAGAGCCAAACTTGGTCCCCAGGTGCCAGGTTGAGCTCCCCTCTCCTCTTCCTGTCGAAAATTTCCTTGTTGTAGCTTTGTGCCTTAGTCATGGTCTCCTGGAGAAGTTTATTGTTGGTGGAGAAGAAATTTAGAGTTTCCTGGGCGGCTGGTACCGGACATTCGGGCATGTTGTTAGATAGAAATAATGGGTGAAACCCGTAGTTTGCGAAAAATGGGGATTGCTTGATGGCAGAATGAACAGAGTTGTTGTAGGCAAACTCCGCAAGAGGCAAAAGAGGGGCCCAATCGTTCTGGGAGAAGCTTGAAAAGCAGCGCAGGTACTGCTCGAGCGTTTGATTGGTGCGCTCTGTTTGGCCGTTGGTTTGGGGATGGAATGCTGAGGAAAAGAACAGATCGATCTTCAGTGATTTACATAGTGCTCTCCAAAATCTTGATGTAAACTGTACCCCCCGGTCAGATGTAATGTTAGCAGGTACACCGTGCAGCCTTACTATTTCCCTGATGAAGATCTTTGCAGTCTCAGAGGCCGAGGGGACGCCCCTCATGGGTAGGAAATGGGCCATCTTGGAGAGTCTATCCACCACTACAAAGATGGTCGTAAAGTCTTCTGATGGAGGTAGTTCAACTATGAAGTCCATTGAGATCATCCTCCATGGCCTCTCCGGGACGGGTAGTGGTTTTAGTAACCCCCAGGCTCTGGTTTTGCTGTTTTTGTTCTGGATGCAGGTGGTACAAGATTCCACATAGCGCTTGCAATCTTGGGATAATCGTGGCCACCAGAATGTCCGCTGGAGAAGTTCGGAAGTTTTGTACACACCGAAGTGGCCGGCTAACTGGTGGTCATGACAGGATTTCAAGACGGCCACCCGAAGTTGTTGAGGTACAAAAATCTTGTCCTTGTTCCACAGCAGACCATCTTTAGACTGTAGGGCAAGGCCAGGAACTGGGCATGGTCCTGAGGAGGCCTGTCTGATTTGGGACAGGAGGTCCTCTTGTAACAGGAGGAAGTTACCGGGAGGTAGAATGGTATCCGGAGGGGAAAGGACCTTAGGTTCGGCAAACATCCGGGAAAGGGCGTCCGGTTTGGTGTTCTTTGATCCGGGTCGGTACGTGATGTGAAACGAAAATCGGGTAAAAAAGAGTGCCCACCTGGCCTGGCGTGGTCTCAGTCTCTTGGCAATCTTTAAGTATTCCAAGTTCTTATGGTCGGTATAGATCAGGATAGGATGTGCTGCTCCTTCCAGGAGGTAGCGCCATTCCTCAAGTGCGGACTTTATTGCCAGAAGTTCCCTGTCCCCGACGTCGTAGTTTTTCTCGGCCTCTGTTAGTTTACGGGAGAAGAAGGCTACTGGATGCAATGCGGCCTTTGGGCCTTGTCTCTGGGAAAGTATTGCTCCAACTGCCACTTCAGAGGCATCCACCTCCAAGATGTAAGGTAAGGCCGGGTTAGGGTGCTTTAGGACAGAGGCCGAGATGAACAGATTCTTAAGGTTAGCGAAGGCGGCCTGAGCTTCGGGGGACCATTGAAACCGGTTACCTTGTTTAGTTAAGTTGGTAATGGGGGCAATGATAGAGGAGAATCCTTTAATGAATTTCCGGTAGAAGTTTGCAAAGCCCACGAAGCGTTGGATCCCCTTCTTATCGCTGGGGGCTGGCCAATCCAGAATGGCCGTGACCTTCTGAGGGTCCATCTTAATACCCTCTACCGAAATGATTAGCCCTAGGAACTGAATATCTTGTTGTTCGAATGCACATTTCTCGGGCTTGGCGTACAAACCATGTTGGCGAAGTCGGGCCAATACATTCCGGACGTGTTCACGATGGTCGGTTAAGGAGGAAGAGAAGACCAGGATATCGTCTAGGTAGACGATGACGAATAGATCTAGGTAATCTCTAAAAATATTGTTTATGAAATGTTGGAACGTGGCAGGGGCATTACATAGCCCGAAGGGCATGACCAGGTATTCAAAGTGCCCGAATCTGGTGCGAAACGCTGTTTTCCATTCATCACCGCTCCGAATGCGGACTAAGTTGTAGGCGCCGCGGAGGTCCAATTTAGTGAAAATGGCTGCTGTCCCAAGTCTTTGAAAAAGTTCGGGTACTAATGGCAGGGGATACCTATTTTTAATAGTTATTTTATTCAGGGCTCTGTAATCCACACAGGGGCGTAGGGAGTGGTCCTTCTTTTCTACGAAGAATATACCGGCTCCGGCAGGAGAGGTGGAGGGACGTATGAATCCCTTCTCTAAGTTGTCATCCAGATACGTCTTGAGAGTTCCAAGCTCTAGTTCAGATAAGGGGAAAATTCTTCCAAAAGGGACCTCTGCCCCCGGAAGAAGGTCAATAGGGCAATCGTAGGGCCTGTGCGGAGGTAGAGTCTCCGCGCCCTTCTTGCTAAAGACATCTAGAAAGTTGTGATAGGCCTCCGGGACCAGCCGCCGGTTCTCCATATCACTCCCCAGACAAAGTAATGGGGACGAGGTGTCGGATGGTGCTGGAAAACAGTGTTCACGGCAATAGAGAGATGGAAAGCGAACCTCTCCAGTGTTCCAGTCGATCTGAGGATTATGAGCTTTTAGCCATGGTATCCCCAAGATAATTGGGAAGAGAGAGGATTCTATAATGTCCAAGCACAATAGTTCTTGATGCTTGTCCGCAGTGGTTGTGCGCAGGGGAATTGTCTGCTGCGTCACTGGTCCTGATCTGATGGCCGATCCGTCGGCAAGGTGGACCATGAGTTCTTTAGGTCTGGGCCTCAAAGGGACTTGATGTTTCAAGGTGAAGGAAAGGTCCATGAAGCCGCTGCAGGCACCGGAGTCAATAATGGCGGGAGTCCGGATGTTCCTTCCTGGGAGCTGTAGAGAGATGGAAACGATCAGGTGAGCGGAATGATAAAAAATTATAAAATGCAGCGCTAGCGAATATAAATGTGCTCAATACAAACGTATGTGTGAATGTCAACCATCTAAACCTTTCGGGATGATGGTACACACTATTAGTGAAAAGATTATGCACCAATGATTGGTGTCACCAGAAATGCAGTGGGTGTAATACTAAATGTTACCACTAAAAAGTGATCAACTGAGTAAAACCAGAAAATATACTGTGCAAAACATTAAATGAACTGAACAACCAGGCAAATAGCTCTAGGAGTAATTCACAGTACTACAGATGGTTTTCAACATCAAATAAATAATGTCCCATTTGCAACAGTGGTTGTAATATAGAAGGAAGGGGAGAAAAAAAAAAAAAAAAAATGCTTTAAAATAAAATAAAAGTCACCCAACATCCAACTTCTAGGACCAATAATGTTCGGTGAAATTCAACAGTTGGCTCAATAGCAGCAGAGATCAGAGGACCATGTGGGGAATAAAAAGAAAAAGCAACTTGTGAAGTACCGCTTAGGAACAGATTAACAATACGCTGTTATTGGGAAAACTCACAAGCCTTCAATGATAACCGAGCGTCAGTGTGTTCCGGGTTCACAACGGCGTGCGTTCCACAAGAACCGGAAGCAGCGTCACTGGTTCTTAGTGTTGACCGGAAATTTGTCAATGCATTTCGCCCCTCCTCCAGGGCATCATCAAGGAGTTTTCCCAATAACAGCGTATTGTTAATCTGTTCCTAAGCGGTACTTCACAAGTTGCTTTTTCTTTTTATTCCCCACATGGTCCTCTGATCTCTGCTGCTATTGAGCCAACTGTTGAATTTCACCGAACATTATTGGTCCTAGAAGTTGGATGTTGGGTGACTTTTATTTTATTTTAAAGCATTTTTTTTTTTTTTCTCCCCTTCCTTCTATATTACAACCACTGTTGCAAATGGGACATTATTTATTTGATGTTGAAAACCATCTGTAGTACTGTGAATTACTCCTAGAGCTATTTGCCTGGTTGTTCAGTTCATTTAATGTTTTGCACAGTATATTTTCTGGTTTTACTCAGTTGATCACTTTTTAGTGGTAACATTTAGTATTACACCCACTGCATTTCTGGTGACACCAATCATTGGTGCATAATCTTTTCACTAATAGTGTGTACCATCATCCCGAAAGGTTTAGATGGTTGACATTCACACATACGTTTGTATTGAGCACATTTATATTCGCTAGCGCTGCATTTTATAATTTTTTTATCTCTCAAGGTGTTAGTGCCTTATGCTGTAGCAGCTGCGCATATAATAATTTCTTTTCACTTGTCATTTATTTTTGTATGTCTCCATAAGCGCGAGTTTTAGTTTTTGTTTATTTAGGTGAGCGGAATGGTTAGGCAGAACAGGCGAGACAGTAGAGGAGAGGTGGCACTTACGCAGTTTAGCGGGGCACATCCTCACGTAATGTCCTGAGTCCCCGCAGTAGAGGCAGAGGTTGTGAACCCGGCGTCGCTGGCGCTCCTCCGGAGTAAGCGAAGGTCGGATCAACCCCAGTTGCATGGGTTCAGAGGCATCGGTAGTGGAGCGTGGGGAGGTCGAAGAAGCGGAATGAGGAGGATAGGGTACCCGTGGCAACATCCATACTGGACAGGATGGTCCCGCTGACCGTTCAGCTCTACGCTCCCTTAGTCGCCTGTCGATCTGAATAGCTTGAAGGATCAAGGCATCGAGCGTGTTCGGTATACCGACCCGGGCCAACTCGTCCTTTAAGGGCTCAGATAGTCCCAGCCGGAATTGGTGTCGCAGGGCGGCGTCGTTCCAGCTGGTATCGGCGCTCCAGCGCCTAAAGTCTGATACGTAATCTTCAGCGGCTCTGCGACCCTGCTGGAGAGAGCATAATGCTGCTTCGGCGGTAGCGGCCAGTTGAGGGTCATCATAGAGGAGGTCCATGGCCTGGAGGAAAGTACTTAGTTGGTCAAGGCAGGTGTTTTTCTGTTCCAGGAGGCGGTGTGCCCAGGCCTGAGGTTCACCGGACAATAGGGCTATGACAAAGCCCACCTTGGTAGATTCAAGGGAGAAGGTCCTGGGCTGTAGCGCAAAGAAAAGTTTGCAGGCGTTACGAAAGGCCCTGTACTTGCCGCGGTCCCCAGAGAACCTCTCCGGAGTAGGGACCCTGGGTTCAGGTGGCAACATGACAACCGACGGTGCAGGTGAGGTACCTGATGCGACAGGTGCTGAGGTAGCCAGGGTCTGGACACGCTCCTCTAGCCGGGTATATCCCTCTTGCAAACTCCTGACTGCAGCAGTAAGTCCGTCCAGGTGGCGGCATAGTTCCTCCATGGGAGAGGCCCCCTGCGTAGGCTCCGACATGGCTGTCTGGTACTGTCACGTACCTTGTGATGGGAGCCCAACGTGCAGGGAGCGGCCTCTCGTAAACCCCTGGCTCGAGAGCCCCTGATAGAGCAGACAGAGGCTCAGGAGGACAGGGGGCACAAGTGCCTGGCAGGTAAGCAGGATATTGGGTAGTTGCGGCAGCAGATGGTGCACGGCAAACTGGAACAGTCCAAAGATAGCGGGAAGGTGCACAGTAGGACTAATCAGAATGCAGACAACAGGCAGATGTATAAAAGTCCCAGATCAGACTGCGGAAACAAGGTGGTGTATTGTAGTACAGGCTGAGGTGTGCTGTAGCTCAGGCACAGGTGCAGGGTAGTTCAGGCAGAGATGCGCTATGATTCAGGCAGAGATGCACGGTGGCTTCAGGCAGGGTGCACTGTAGTTCAGGTGGAGGTGCCTTATAGTTCGAGCAGACCGATGGGTCAGACCAGCAGGCGACTAGGTACAGGGATGACCAAGAGAGTTGTCAGAGCAAGCCGAAGTCGGGGCGGGCAGCAATCGGGGTTAACAGAGACAAGCCGGATCAGATAACAGGTGTACAGGAATCAGAAGTCAATAGCAGGGGTCTCGGGAACGCTGTAGACCAGACAGCAAGAAGCAAGGTATGCAGATAGTTTAAATACCTTGTTTGGCGCCAAACGCTGTCACCGCGCGCGCTCCCGCGAACGCACGCGCGCACGTGCGCGCTCCCGTGAACGCGCGCGCCGATCGCGCTATTGTGCACGCGCATGCGCGGAATGGACCTATGGAGTGTAGACAATCTCCTGGCGGCACTGTTGCCAGGCAGATTGTAAAAACGCCTTTCCTGACACTCGCATTAGGCTTCAACTCCTCCACCTTGCGAAAGGTATGGGCGGGGTTGACCTTCCGGACATGAAAGCCTACTACAGGGCGGCTCACCTCACCAGGTTGGTGGACTGGCATTGCCACGCAGAGGCGAAACACTGGGTGGCCATGGAAATGGAGGATTTCGGAGACACGGCCAAGAGCTGGCCCTGGATCACCACACCTCTGCCGAGGGACCTTGCTGACATCCCATACTAGGCAGCACGCTATCGGTGGCCAGAGATGCTTTTCGGCACTCCTCGGTGTCCCCGCTACCCTCCCCTATGGTGATGGTTCTGGGTACTCCAGACATTTCACCTGGCCTTCAGAATCCTCATTTCAAGCGCCTGGCAGCAGGCAACCGGCTCTGTCTGTATGACTTTGTGGGGTCTAACGGAAAACTCTCCTCTGAAGCTGGGGTGTCTGCTACAGACCCCCCTGGACTTCTGGAGCAGCCTGCAGTTGCGCAACTTTCTGCACAAATGCTTGCGGACTCCGGGTATCTCCCGTCAGCTTACTGAACTAGAACACATCTGTCATCGCGGGGAGAAAGTTTGACACTGTCTCTCGCTAATCTACTCCTCCTTGATTTGACCAGCAGAAGGGTATATTCCCCTGTTCCTCTCTAAGTGGGAAGCGGATCTCGGCATCCAATTCACTGACTCCCAGAGGGAGAAGATTCTCCACTTTGCTCAAAAGTCCTCCATGGCCACTAGAGTCCAAGAGACTTGCTACAAAATCATGACTCGATGGTATAGAGTACACACCACTCTGCACCATTTCTTCCCACTGTGACAGCAGGAAGGTAAAGTCACCTGGTTGCATCCAGGGGGGTAGATATATTTCGCCCAGATTCAGGCTTTACGCCGACTTATACAACTAGGTGGAGAGTTGTATAAGCCCAGCTGAGGATAGTGGGCTCATGGATGACTCATACCTCTAGGGAGAGTGTGGGGCGTCGTGCAGACAGGGAGTTGATGAGACCAGCTGAAGCTTGTCAGCTCATTTAGGCCTCTATAAGAACTCCCAGATTCATTAGGTGTTAGCTCATGCCTGGAAGCAGACCTGTGTGGACTTCCTGGAGAGAGTGAACCCTTGTGCGGTGAGACAAAGCCTGTGTGGCTATTGGCTTGGACATTTAAAACCAGGGACTTAGGGACTAGGACAGTACTAGGCTGATCCCAGTTGTTAGTTAGGAAACCTGTATGTTTAGTCAGAGGTCAACTTGACCAGGATTTATTTTGTTTATGTTTCTTTTGCTTTGCTGTGTTTTGTCACTGTAAATAGAAAATAAACCGCACCTTTTTGATTTTGAAAACCACAACCTCCGTTTGCTGGGCCTGTTTTGTGTGGGGAGCCCATCCCGGGGGTCACACACACCCGCTGCCGAGCTAACCCCCTCACAGTTGGTGGAGAACCAGTGGCAGTTTTTATTTTATTTTAAGCCAGCATGGAGGAGATACTGAAGCAGCTGGCTCTAGCAAATGCCAATCAACAGCAGACAAATGCAGGTTTGCAAAAGAGCCTTGCAGCTCATCAACAGAGCCTTGCAGCTCAACAACAGAACTTCGCAGCCCAGCAGCAAGCTCATCAACAGAGCCTTGCAGCCCAGCAGCAGACAAACGCAACTTTGCAACAGAGTCTGGAGGCTCAGCAACGAGCCCAGCAGCAATCTGAGGCCCGCTTCATAGACCTGTTGCAGAAGCAAGAGCAGAGACTACAACAACAGATGGAAGCAGTAATGCAGCAACGTCCGCAGACCAGTGAGGAAAGCCGTCCCACTAATACCGCGTCCTTTGGGGTGAGTCGTTTATTGACAAAAATGACTGGAGAGGATGATCCAGAGGTATTTTTGACCACATTTGAAAGGACCGCTGAAAGAGAAAAGTGGCCTGAGGAGCAGTGGGCTGGACTGGTGGCTCCTCTGTTAACTGGTGAATCGCAGAAAGCTTACTATGACCTAGAGCCTAACCAAGCAAAAGACTATGTGATGCTAAAAGCTGAAATATTGGCAAGGCTGGGTGTCACCCAGGCTGTCCGGGCTCAGCGTGTGCATAACTGGACTTTCCAGCTTGGAAAACCCCCCAGGTCTCAAATGTATGATCTCATTCACCTGAGCAGAAAGTGGCTACAGCCAGAGACTTTGTCCGCACCAAAGATTGTGGAACGTGTTGTAATGGATCGGTTTTTGAGAGCTCTTCCTACTGCCATCCAAAAGTGGGTAAGCCATGGAGACCCAGAGACGGCCGATGGTCTTGTGGATCGTGTGGAGAAATACTTGGCTACAGAGAACCTGACGGCCTCTTCCAGAGACACTCGGACTTTCCACCCTAAGACCAGACCATCCCCAGGGGCGGATAAGAGGATTCCAAGGGGTGAGGGTGGAGAGAGTGAGAGGGTGGGAGCTCTACCCCAAGTTTGGCGAGAACAGCCTGGGAAATCAGCGGCTCAAGGGGCGGCAAGAAGGATCGTTTGCTACCGCTGCCGGCAAGCGGGACATATTGCAGCCAATTGCCCGGTTGTGGAGGAACCCATGCAGTGTGACTTTCTGACGGGCAGACGTCAGTCGCTGTGTGCGACAGTCGCATGCATTGCCATTCGAGGAACTGAGAAACATTTATGCAAAATGTGTGTTAATGGTAGAAATGTTGTGGTATTGCTGGATTCAGGTAGCCTTGTGACCCTGATAAAGGCTGAGTTAGTTAAAACAGAGGTCTCTGGGAATAGCAAGGTAGCTGTTATTTGTGTGCATGGGGACACCCGAGAGTATCCAGTGACTACAGTGTGTTTCGAGACCCCCAAAGGTACCCTCTCTCATCCAGTGGGCTTAGTATCTCAGTTACCGCATGACGCCATTGTGGGAAGGGATTTTCCGAAGTTCTGGGAACTGTGGGATGATCCTGAGCCCCTCACTGGTGCCAATATGTACCAGGAATGTGATAGCCAGAACTCCCCTGAGAGTGGTGAGGACTCTCCGGAATTTCCCTTATCAGTATTGGCAGGGGAGACTCAAGAAACTGGAGAGGAGCCCACCTCCTCAGACGAAAACCTACCGTCTGTGGAGTTTTCTGATCTTGAGGTTCACAGGGAAAACTTTGCCACAGAACAGTTGAAAGACCCCGCCCTAATAAAGGCACGGGAAAACGTAGTGAAAATAGATGGCGAGTTAGTGAACCCAGATAATACCTGCACTTACCCATACTTCAGCGTAGAGAAGGACCTACTGTATCGGGTGGCAAAAAGGGCAGAAGAAACCGTTGAGCAGCTTGTGGTGCCCAAACCTTACAGGAAGTTGGTGTTGGAGTTGGCCCATGGGCACATTCTTGGAGGTCATCTGGGGACAGAGAAAACCCGAGAGAGGGTATTACAGAGATTCTATTGGCCGGGGGTGATGAAGGACGCAGAAAATTATTGTTCCTCCTGCCCTGTGTGTCAGAGGTCGGCCCCAATGCCACATTTCCGTAGCCCGCTGGTCCCTCTACCCATCATTGAGGTCCCGTTTGAGAGGATCGCCATGGATTTGGTAGGTCCTATAATCAAGTCCGCTAGGGGGCACCAGTACATATTAGTTATAATGGACTATGCCACCCGTTATCCAGAAGCGATCCCTCTCCGAAATACCTCGGCCAAAACCATAGCCAAAGAGCTATCTCTTGTGTTTAGCCGGGTGGGTATTTGTAAAGAACTGCTTACGGACCAAGGTACCCCCTTTATGTCCCGGGTTATGAAGGAGCTGTGTAAATTATTCAAAGTGACGCAATTACGTACATCTGTGTATCACCCCCAAACCGATGGGCTGGTTGAAAGATTCAACAAAACCCTAAAACAAATGTTGAAGAAAGTGGTGGATAGAGATGGAAAGGATTGGGACTGTCTACTTCCTTATCTGATGTTTGCTATTAGGGAGGTGCCCCAATCCTCTACGGGATTCTCCCCCTTTGAGTTACTGTATGGGAGACACCCAAGAGGGCTGTTGGATATTGCCAAGGAAACTTGGGAAAGTGAGAGTTCTCCCCACAGGAGTGTGATTGAGCATGTCGCCCTGATGCAAGACCGAATTGCACAGGTAATGCCCATCGTGAAGGAACATTTGGCCCAAGCGCAGTTAGCACAGCAGAGAGTGTACAACCGTGGAGCCAAGACCCGTACCTTTTCCCCGGGGGATAGGATACTGGTACTTGTCCCTACGGTTGAAAGTAAATTCCTTGCCAAATGGCAAGGCCCCTACGAGATAATGGAAAAAGTGAGCGAAGTGAATTACAAGGTCAGACAACCAGGAAGGCGAAAGCCCGAACAGATCTATCACGTTAATCTGTTGAAAGCCTGGAGGGATAGAGAGTCCCTAGTCGCAGACACTTGGTCACCAGCTCAAACTGGTTGCGTGATTCCTGAGGTTGGAATAGCAGCCACCTTGTCACAACCCCAACAACAGGAGGTTAAGGAGTTTGTGCTTCGCAACAAGGAGGTATTCTCTGAGCTGCCGGGACAAACATCTGGGGTAGAGCATGACATCATTACCCCGCCCGGTGAAAGGGTGAAGTTAAAACCCTATCGGATCCCAGAGGCCCGACGGGAGGCAATACGGGAGGAAGTACAGAAAATGCTGAACTTAGGGGTGATAGAGGAGTCCCAAAGTGATTGGTCTAGTCCCATCGTGTTGGTGCCTAAACCGGATGGGAGCTGGCGATTTTGTAACGATTTTCGTCAGTTGAACAAAGTTACAAAATTTGACACCTACCCCATGCCACGTATAGATGAGTTGATCGACCGGCTGGGAACAGCCCGATACATGACGACTCTTGACCTCACAAAAGGGTATTGGCAAATCCCCCTGGCCAAGTCGGCCAAAGAGAAAACCGCATTTGTAACCCCAGACGGGGCGTTCCAATATAAAAGAATGCCGTTCGGGTTACAGAATGCGCCGGCCACATTCCAGGGGAAAATGGACCAGATGCTGAGGCCCCATCGGAAGTATGCTGCGGCTTACCTGGATGACGTAATTGTCCATAGCACAGATTGGGCCTCACATCTGCCAAAAGTGCAAGCAGTCCTGGACTCTGTTCGGGAAGCGGGGTTTACGGCTAACCCCAAGAAGTGTACCATTGGGCAGGAGGAGGCCAAATATCTTGGGTACACCATTGGGAGGGGAGTAATAAAACCCCAACTCAACAAAGTCGAGGCCATCCAGAGTTGGCCACGTCCCAACAGCAAGAAGCAGGTACGAGCCTTTCTGGGAATCGCTGGGTATTATCGGCGATTTATTCCCCACTTTGCTTCTAAGGCTGTGCCCCTAACCAACCTGACGAAGGGGAAAGGGTCGGTCATGATTAAATGGACCCCCGAGGCTGAGGCAGCATTCCAATTCTTGAAACAAGCCTTATGTAGCCAGCCAGTGTTGTACTCACCCGACTTCTCTAAAGACTTTGTCGTACAAAGTGATGCGTCAGATGTGGGGTTAGGAGCAGTATTGTCCCAGGTCTGGAACGGGGAAGAGCACCCAGTCATTTACCTCAGCAGGAAGTTGAAGTCCCATGAGGTAAATTACGCCACCGTTGAAAAGGAGTGTTTAGCGGTGAAGTGGGCTCTAGATTCCCTTCGGTACTACCTGCTAGGTAGGCACTTTGACATGGTTACGGATCACGCTCCGTTAAAGTGGATGGCTCAAAACAAGGAAACAAATAGAAGAGTGAATAGGTGGTTCCTGGCCCTCCAGGAATTCAACTTCACAGTAAAGCATCGCCCTGGCGTTCAAATGGGGAATGTGGATGCTTTGTCTCGAGTACACGAATGCCTGATTGCTGGTGTTCCAACCCCGAGGTTAAAACAAGAGGGGGGGGTATGTGACAGCAGGAAGGTAAAGTCACCTGGTTGCATCCAGGGGGGTAGATATATTTCGCCCAGATTCAGGCTTTACGCCGACTTATACAACTAGGTGGAGAGTTGTATAAGCCCAGCTGAGGATAGTGGGCTCATGGATGACTCATACCTCTAGGGAGAGTGTGGGGCGTCGTGCAGACAGGGAGTTGATGAGACCAGCTGAAGCTTGTCAGCTCATTTAGGCCTCTATAAGAACTCCCAGATTCATTAGGTGTTAGCTCATGCCTGGAAGCAGACCTGTGTGGACTTCCTGGAGAGAGTGAACCCTTGTGCGGTGAGACAAAGCCTGTGTGGCTATTTGCTTGGACATTTAAAACCAGGGACTTAGGGACTAGGACAGCACTAGGCTGATCCCAGTTGTTAGTTAGGAAACCTGTATGTTTAGTCAGAGGTCAACTTGACCAGGATTTATTTTGTTTATGTTTCTTTTGCTTTGCTGTGTTTTGTCACTGTAAATAGAAAATAAACCGCACCTTTTTGATTTTGAAAACCACAACCTCCGTTTGCTGGGCCTGTTTTGTGTGGGGAGCCCATCCCGGGGGTCACACACACCCGCTGCCGAGCTAACCCCCTCACACCACAGGTCCCAAGCCTATGTTGGTGCTGTGGCACAGCAGAGGGAACGATGCTGCACATTTTTTGGGCTTGCCCCAAACTCTCCCCTTTTTTGCTAGAGGTGACTCGCACGATCAAGCACCTGACTGACGTCTCTCTGGAGGGAAACCCTGCAGCCTGTCTGCTTCATCTTTCAGAGAGTCCCATTAGGAAATACAAGGCTTCCCTCACCATCCAGCTATTGAATGCTGCCAAGGCATGCATCCCCCTTTGTTGGAGATCGGAGAACCCCCGGCGAAGTCCCTGTGATTTTCTAAAGTGAATGAACTGAGAGACATGGAGGATCTCACTGCCACCTTGCACAACAGGGAGGAGACCTTCCGGGAGACGTGGAGACCCTGACAGCACTTCATATACACGGACGATTATCTTTGTGAGGTTGCACAGACCGGCTGACCCCTTGAGCTTGTTCTACTCCCTGGTCGGGGGGGCGCTGCTTCTCTCTACTCTATTTTGCTCTCACTTTCTGCTACCTGCTCTCGCACCCTGTTGTGCCTACACTTCCCATCTTCCACTTCTACCTCTCGTCTTTCTTAATTTTTTTCCCTGGCCCTCGCCCCCTTTCTGTTTTTTAGAGTTGTCTGACCCTTTACCCCTCCCCCCTTCCCTTCTCTGTACACACTCCCTCCCCATCATTACTACCCAATCATGGGCTTTTTTGATCAGATACTGTGAATGTCCTAATGAGCATTACTTACTTCGTATGTCCCATGATTGGGCCCAACTGGCCTTTGGGTTGCCCTGCCTCCCAAACAGCTATAAAATAAAAAAATGTGTTGTACTGTATAGCTCTGCATACGTTACCAAATGTTTTAGGTTGCATAAGCAACTGTTTGGATGCCTCTCTGGCTCTACACGCGGATAATATTTCTGTGCTTTGACACTTTTTTTGTGCCTTACTTACCAAGCATTGCCAGAGTATCTGTTATTTTTACCTTATCTGATGACCCCCTTTGATCTTTTTGTATGAGTGTCATTATGTATCTCTGCTATCTGTATTGATTGTTAACCATAAGTTCTCTGGAAATAAAATAATTATAAAAAAAAAATATGTAGAAGAATACATACAGTCATAGCCGAAATTGTTGGCACCCCAGAAATTTTTCCAGAAAATTAAGTATTTCTCACAGAAAAGTATTGCAGTAACACATGTTTTGCTATACACATGTTTATTCCCTTTGTGTGTGTATTGAAACAAAACAAAAAAAGGGAGGAAAAAAAGAAAATTGGACATAATGTCACACAAAACTCCAAAAATGGGCTGGTCAAAATTCTTGGCACCTATAACTTAATATTTGGTTGCACACCCTTTTGAAAAAATAACTGAAATCAGTTGTTTCCTATAACCATCAATAAGCTTCTTAAGCCCTGTACACACGATTGGATTTCCTATGGTTTTTAAACCGATGAGCCGAAAAAAAAGAAGTTCAATGCTTCTGAGCATGCGTCGATTTGATTCTGAGCATGCGTGGGTTTTTTAACCGATGGACTTGCCCATAGACGATCGGAATTTGCTATTGGTTTTTTATCCATCGGAAAAATTTAAAACTTGTTCTATTTTTTGACACCGATGGAAAAAAGACCGATGGGGCCCATACACAATCGGTTTGTCCAAAGAAAAAAATCCATCGGACTGTTTTAATCGGTAAAACCGATCGTGTGTACGCGGCTTTACATCTCTCACCCGGAATTTTGGACCAGTCTTCTTTTGCAAACTGCTCTAGGTCACTCTTATTGGAAGGGCGCCTTTTCCCAACAGCAATTTTAAGATCTCTCCACAGGTGTTCAATGGGATTTAGATCTGGACTCATTGCTGGCCACTTTAGAACCCTCCAGCACTTTGTTGCCATCCATTTCTGGGTGCTTTTTGACGTATGTTTGGGGTCAGCTTTCTGACACTGGGCTCTACAGTGTGACCCAAAATCCTTTGGTAATCCTCAGATTTCATGATGCCTTGCACACATTCAAGGCACCCAGTGCCAGAGGCAGCAAAACAACCCCAAAACATAATTGAACCTCGAACATATTTCACTGTAGGTACTGTGTTCTTTTCTTTGTAGGCCTCATTCCGTTTTCGGTAAACAGTAAAATGATGTGCTTTACCAAAAATCTCTATCTTGGTCTCATCTGTCCACAAGACATTTTCCCAGAAGGATTTTGGCTTACTCAAGTACATTTTGGAAAACTGTAGTCTTGCTTTTTTATGTCTCTGTGTCAGCAGTGGGGTCCTCCTGGGTCTCCTGCCATAGCGTTTCATTTCATTTAAATGTCGAAGGATAGTTTGCGCTGACACTGATGCTCCCTAAGCCTGCAGGACAGCTTGAATTTATTTGGAACTTGTTTGGGGCTGCTTATCCACCATCCGGACTATCCAGCATTGCAATTTTTCTCTTCCGTCCACGCCCAGAGAGATTAGCTACAGTGCCATGGGTTGCAAACTTCTTGATAATGTTGCGCACTGTGGACAAAGGCAAATCTAGATCTCTGGAGATGGACTTGTAAACCTTGATATTGTTGATATTTTTCCACAATTTTGATTTTCAAGTCCTCAGACATTTCTCCTCTCCTCTTTCTGTTGTCCATGCTTAGTGTGGCACACACAGACACACAATGAAAGGACTAAGTGAACTTCTCTCCTTTTTATCTGCTTTCAGGTGTGATTTTTATGTTGCCCACACCTGTTACTTGCCCCAGGTGAGTTTAAAGGAGCATCACATGCTTGAAACAATCTTATTTATCCACAATTTTGAAAGGGTGCCAAGAATTTTGACCAGCCCATTTTTGGAGTTTTGTGTGACATTATGTAAATACTTTATTTTCTGGAAAAATTTCTGGGGTGCCAACAATTTTGGCTATGACTGTATCAGCCTAAACTGAGAAAGAAATTCGTTTTTTTACATATTTACATATTTTTTGGGGATATTTATTATAGCAAAAAGTAAAAAAATATTTATTTATTTTTTCCAAATTGTCGCTATTTTTTTGATTATAGCACAAAAAATAAAAACCGCAGAGGTGATCAAATACCACCAAAAGAAAGCTCTATTTAAGGAGGTCAATTTTGTTTGGGTACAACGTCACACGACCGTGCAATTGTCAGTTAAAGCGGCGCAGTGCCGAATCACAAAAAATGCTCTGGTCATTAAGGGGGTAAAATCTTCCGGGGCTGAAGTGGTTAAAGAGCCCATAAGTAAAATATTTATTTCGAGAAATTATCTTTTTTTTGTTTTCAACAATGGAGCAAAAGCTCCAAATAATTTTTTTATCTTAAAATTTTTACAACAAAATCAACCAAAAAAAAAATATTTAGCATAAATCATCTCTATTTTAGAACAGCATCTTGTGGTTGTTGGCTGCACCCTGTTGCCTCTGAGGTAAATGCAAGCACACATGCAACACAAGGGAAGACTACAATGCCGAAATGTCACAGTATGTTGGACATTATAGCCACAAAAATATCACCAGTGTCTATAGGTGATGACAGGTAGCTGGTGAATGGGCAGGGTCATTTGATGCTAGAACATTCATGGCCTGTGCATAATGCTGAGGGGTGGCGGAGTGACTTTGGGATTATAAATGGGATTATAAATTGGAGAAGGGTTAATTGGGGACATGGTGGTTGGAACTGAAGGAATGGATGGGTATGGTGGAAAAGGTTGGTTTTGGGAGGCTGTCTGGAAATATGATGTTGGCTGAGGGGGTGGTGGTGGTTGTGGTTGTGGTGGCGCCAGTGCTGGGACAAGGCCATTTGGTGCCCAGGGCGAAGATGGCAAACTGCGCCCCCCCCCCCGTTTTAAAAAAAACAATCAATGTCATTTGCGGAGGGGATGACTGCATGCAGAAGGGAAGTGCAGATGGTATGAAGGCAGTTGTGGGGGGGATGTCTTTTAGTTGGGGAGATATTTATTTTAGGCCACTATCACACTGAGGTGCTGGCCGCTAGTTTTAGCTGCGCTTTTTGGCCACTAGCGGGGCATTTTTAACCCCCACTAGCGTCCGGAAAAGGGTTAAAAAAGCGCCCGCAAAGCGCCGCTCCTGAAGCGCTTTGCAGGTGCTTAGGCAGTGCTGGCTATTGATTTCACTGGCAGGGGCATTTTGGGAGATGTGTATTCACCGCTCCTAAACCACCCCAAAGATGCTGCTTGCAGGACTTTTTTCCTGTACTGCAAACGTACTGCCCTAGTGTGAGAGCACTCCGACTTTCACACTGGGGCTGCAGAAGAGGCAGTTTACAGGCGCTTTTCAGGCTCTATTTTTAGCGCAAAAACGCCTGTAAAATGCCTCAGCGTGAAAGTGGTCTAAGTGGCAGTGTCTGAGGGGTGAATAGGGAGGGGTGATGGGAAGGTAGGGAATGCATTGGGACTAGGGTTGCCACCTTTTCATCAAGCCAAACCCGAACACTTTTGCGGCGCACGGCAATTTTTTTGTAATACACGCTATGGGATTCTAAAATACCTGGGACACCTTTTGGGTTACCCAAAGAGAGTAGTAATGAGGTGTGCTACGGTGAACAGTGGCTGTGGCCAAATTGCATTAAAAATGGGGGGACTTAAAGGGGCTTAGTTAAATAAAACGAAAGCATTCGTGTACCCATAAAATTTTATTTAATTAATAAAAGAATTGCCAGTTAAAATATGAAACTGGCCTACCTTAAAAGTGGACACTGTCAGCCAGTAGGGCAGAGGACGGCGTCAGTAGGGCAGAGGACAGCGTCAGTAGGGCAGAGGACGGCATCAGTAGGGCAGAGGAAGGCGTCAGTAGAGCAGCGTACCTCCATCCAAAAACCTGAATAAGCTCTACTGAACCCAACCCCATACAAACTGTTCACAAAGTGGCACTGTACAATCTACAACCCTTTCAAGCACCTTTTAATTACAAAAAAAGCCCAAAAATTTCAAAAGCAATCCACAGGCACCCACAAATAGAGAAGAAAATAACTGAATAAATATCATTTATTGGGGAGGCACAAATATTGTGCCTCCCCAATAGAGACCTCCATTACAGCGAGACAAAAATATCCTTACCTTCCAGGAGCCGCTGTAAAGATGTGTGTGAACCTGTTAGGGGGCGGAGTCTGTAATATCATGCTTTCTCCTGCAAAAGCATTCATGGTTGCTAGGACACCAGTCCAGTGGCCCTCCATTCACTGTCTCTGGTGGCATTGGCGCCGGCGGCTGGGTTGGGGTGAGAGAGCACACAGACAAACAGTGCAGCGTGGCCTGGCTGCAGGACATTAGCCATGCTGGAGCGGGGGAAGAAAGGGGGGTTTGCATGCTGTTTGGGGGGGTAGCTGACAGAGGGGAGGTGGGTAGCTGACAGAGGAGGGGTGGCTTACAGAGAGGTGCGGGCTGACAGAGGAGGGGGGTTGCTGACAGGGGGGGCTGACAGAAGGGGGGTTGCTGACAGAGGGGGGAGTTGCTGACAGAGAGGGTTGCTGACAGGGGGGGTTGCTGACAGGGGGGGCTGCTAAAAGAAGGGGGGTTGCTGACAGAGGGGGCTGACAGGGGGTTGCTGACAGAGGGGGGCTGACAGGGGGGGTTGGAGATAGAAGGGGGTTGCTGACAGAGAGGGGGGCTTGCTGATAGAGAGGGGGCTGACAGGGGGGTTAATGACAGGGGGGTTGCTGATAGAGAGGGGGGCTGACAGGGGGGTTGCTAATATAGAGGGATGCTGACAGGGGGAGTTGCTGACAGAGAGGGGGGCTGACAGGGGGGGTTGCTGACAGGGGGGGCTGACAGGAGGTTGCTGACAGGGGGGGGCTGATAGAAGTGGGGTTGCTGACAGAGAGGGGGGAGTTGCTGACAGAGAGGGGGGCTGACAGGGGGGCTGCTGATAGAAGGGGAGTTGCTGACAGAGAGGGGGCCGACAGGGGGGTTGCTGATAGAGAGGGGGGCTGACAGGGGGGTGGCTTACATAGAAGGGTGGGCTGACAGAGAAGGGCAGGCTGACAGAGGGGGGTGGCTTATAGAGAGGGGCAGGCTGACAGTCGGGCGGTGGAAGAGCGGATGGCAGAGAGACATCACCCCAGTCAGGAGAAACCGCGCACCAGGCAGGGAGGCGGGACTCCGAGCGGCTGCGATCACCCACAGCCCAGCCCCGCCTCCACATGTGACCATTTACCAGCTCCACCGGGCCAATCACAGACCGGAGCGTGGCACGCACATGATTTATTCAGCCAGTCACAGCACGCCCGTTACCCACTGCCAGGCTCTCTCACAGGCAGTGTATGTAAAAGTGTATATTGATGGCGGCGGGCTCGGGAATCGATGCGCCGCTCTAGATGTTGCGGCCGGGGCCACAGGACAGTTGAACTGTTGCTATATGTGTCCGGGTTTCAGGCGGGTTGAAATCCGGGCACATGTGTCAAAACCTGGACTGTCCGGGTCAAAACCGGACAGGTGGCAACCCTAATTGGGACTGTTCTGGCTCTCGCTGGTAATCATGCTGGAAGCGTAAAGGGCGCACATTCTCAGTACAGAAATTTCGCATTTATATAAGCATACAGCCAGCGTAAAGTGGCTATGGACTATTATTTTATTTATAGAGTGGTTTAGATAGGTTGTGAGTTTTGGATTGTACTGATTTTGGATAACACAGGGTTAAATAGGATGGTCATAAATTAAGTTCACATTAGCTGGATAGAGCAATTGGGGGTTGTTTATATAGAGAGGGCTGCATGTCAGTTTGGGAAATGTCTGTTAGCTCTGGGGGGTTGCTGCTGGCTCTAATCTCCAACCCCCCCCTCCTTGTCACCTAGGAGTAGGACCCTTCACTGCAAAACAAAGCCTTCTAGCAGAAACTTTGCAGCTTATCTCCCCAGACTTCCCCCAGAACAGCTCAGCTCACCTTCCTGCAGTGTGCTCTGCCTCGAGTCCCGATTCTACCAATTTCCACATTTTCTAGCTTCCAACTAGAGCCAGGCTCCTCGGCTCCTCTAGGTCACAGCGCCGACACAGCTCCCTGCGCTCCTCTGAGTCCTCCCACCTCGCCTCCGGCCGTGAGTGAGGTCACGCCGCTGGCAGGGACTACGAGACTCCTCCGTAGGGGGAGTAAACAGTGAAGCTGACAGGGAAGGGAGGTGATGGATGCAGGAGCGCACTCGGCACACAAAATTTTTACAGTGCCGCGGCGCTGCCTATGACACAGGTGTACTTGTGAACACTGGCGGCCGTAGCAGAACTTGACCTGCAGGCTGCGCCCCCCCCGCCTATAGCAAATGGTACCGCCCAGGGCACTTGCCCCTTCCGCCCCTGCCTTGTACCGGCCCTGGGTGGCGCTGCTATGAATTGTGTGTAAGTTGCATATGGACCATATAGTGGTGATCCTTCAGAATTTCTGAATAAGAGGTTTTGGTCAGATGGTGGAATGAATGTGTTTACGTACCTAATTACACACATCGTAGCCTTTAGTTCAAGGGGAACTCAACCATTATCCCTTCTAGACGCCAGCCAAAATATTGTTCCTCTGTCTGGTTTCCCGTCATATGGTCAGCCATAGTGGACAGAATGTCCAACATCCTGTTGAAATCCGGCGCTGTTGTCCTCCCTCTAGTTGCACATGTGCTTGCATGTGAATAAGGTACATGTACACAGGTGGTTGGTGTAGGGTTAAGAGGATCCTCATCAGGAATTGGGGTTACAGATGACGAGGTTGAAGGTAGCATAGCTGTATCCTGGGTTGATTCATCTCCAATGTTTTCCACTGCTTGCTGATGAGTTTCTTGTGTAGCAGAATCCTCCCAGCTGGTTTCTGTACTGTAAATGGAAATTTCTTGTTAGATCATGCCAAATACCTAATTATATAAAAGAGACATAATTGCAGATGCTAGTGAAGCTTACCTTGCAGTAGCCATACTTGGCCTGAGGAACACCATTTCCTTGGCCTGCATGTATTCTGAGGGTGGATATGCTGTACTTCTGTAACAAAATAATCTGGATTGGGTGACTGGGGACAAAGAGACAAATTTATTAAATACTTTCTTAACCTCCGTGTATACAAAGGAGCATGGAGGAGCTCATGTCCATAATGGGGATGGTATTGATACAGTCCCAAATGATACACAATGGCTCAAAATGTATATGGTCCAGAAATATTTAGACAGAATAAAGGTGAATAAAGCACCTAGACCACATAGAATGCACCCACGGATCCTAAAAGAATCGAGCTTTGTAATTTCTAAGCCATTGTTTCAAATTTTTAGGGACCCCATTAATGACTGGACTAGTACCACTGGATTGGCTTAAGGCCAATGTAGTGCCTATATTTAAAAAGGGATCAAAGTCTTTATAAAGTAATTATAGGCCTATTAGTTAAACTTCTATAGTTGAAAAGATACTGGAACGATAAATAAAGGACCACATAGATGAGTTCTTGTTGGAAAAAATATATATTTTAAGCAACAGACAGCATGGATTCATGAAAGACAGAACTTGTCAGACAAATGTGATTCCTTTTTTGAGGAGGTAAGTAAAAAATGATTCATATTCTGAATGGTCTAGCGTTGTTAGTGGTTTATCCTAAAGTTCAGTGTTGGGACCCTTACGTTTGAATATATTTATAAATGATATAGTGTCTGGTATTAAAAGTACCATTTCAGACTTAGCAGATGACAATAAGCTATGCAGTAAAATAACCTCATTGCAGGATATCTCCAACTTACAAGCCAACCTCAGTGCACAGTTTAATTGGGCAACTATGTGGCAAATGAGGTTTAATTTGATAATGTAATGTAATGCACTTGGGGGCTAAGAATATGCATGTATCATACATACTAGGGGGAGTACAACTGAGGAAATCAATGATGGAGAAAGATCTGGCTGTTCTGGTAGATCATGAGCCTAATAATGGCATGCAATGTCAAAGCAGCGGTTTCCAAAGTGAGAAAAATTATTTCTTGTATTAAGAGAGGTATATACTTCAGAGAGAGAGAGATATAATTTCCCCCCTGTACAAATCATTAGTATAGCGATACCCCCAGCTAAGAGGGCTGCTGGTATATTTTGGGCCCTGTAGTGCACCGCTGTCAACCCCTGGCAATCGGCTCTACCCTCCCTTGGCACAGTTAGTAGGGGATGATAGAATTGTGTGGCCTGCAACTCACGGTGACACAATCCTATGGCAAGAACACACAGCAATAAGTTAAAACTATATTTAACTGGCACTTCTGCTAAGTAAATGACACCAACACCAGTATACTTGACCCTTATGTGTTTACTCAAATTAGTGGGTAAGCAAAAGAACAACAGTGTACATATCATGTGCAGAGCCCTGCAATAAAACAGTATTTAAATGAGCAGACAAGTATACAGTACTATGCAACCCTAACTGTCCCTGCTGCAGCTATTCTCCCTCGTGGTCAAGATGGCGCCCCGCAATGTCTACCCTACCCAGTCAGGCCTGACTGAACTAAGTGAAAGTCTTGCAGAGAAATCTTCACTAGCAAACGGTGGTGCACTTTGAAGAATAAACTGTGATCCACAAGGGTAACAGGGATACTGTATCTGTCTCTGAGCAGGTGCTCTCTCACCCAACCGGACCAGTCCGTGTCCGTTTCTTCCGCTGCTGTGTCTAGGTACACAGGTCTATAGTAATCCGAGTCTTCGGTCCTCCTGGCAACGATGAAGCAACAATGGAGAGACGTCCCTCTGGTTCCTCGCTGAGAGCAGAAGGCTCTTTGGAGAAGGGCCCAGGCTTCGGGCCTAACGTCACAACAAACTCAGACAGGAGTTCCACTTGCTGGCCGGGCAGCATCCAAAGAGAAAGATTTCCGATCCACCTTCTCTTATAAAGTCCACCCCAGCAGTCCCTGCGCGGGGCAATGCACCCTGGGTGTCTCAATGTCTACTGGGTAATGTAGTTTCTGCGGGATTGAAGAGCAATACCCTGCTACATTAGTAAGACCTCATCTGGAATATACAGTTTAGTTTTGGGCACCAGTTCACAAAAAGGATATCGGGGAACTGATGAAAGTGCAGAGAAGGATAACCAAACTGATAAGAGGCATGGAGGAGATGAGCTATGAGGATTAGAGGAACTGAATGTATTCTCTCTTGAGAAGAGATTAAGTTGGGATATGATCAACTTGTACAAATACATAAGTGGTCCATATAGTGAACTTATTTATTTTGAGTTATTCACTTTAACCTCCCTGGCGGTATGATTATTTCAGATTTTAGGTGCTGAAAGCGGTACCATTATTTTGCATGGAAATTTGGCGTTTTACATTGTAGGCCTGTAATTCTTAGGAATAACTCACCTAAATCTGTCCAAACCAGAGTCTAGTAGACATCTCGGGTATGATAAAGTTTTAAACACAAAATCATAAATTATAATATAATAAATAATAACAAAAAATAATTTAATAATAATAATACTTTTTATTCAATACATTTTAGTAAATAATATAATCAAAAACACTGTAATTTTTTTTGCTCAAACAAGGGTGCAATATTAGAAGTCATACTGCTTCAGTAAACGTCTCGGGTATGGAAAATTTTAAAACAAGGTACAGCACAAAGTCCAACGTCACAATCGGGACAATAGAAACGGGTTTCTTTTCGGATTTTCCTTCCGGTGTCGTCACGCTTGGAGCAGAAAACCACATACACCCTTGTGGGTGCTGTCTTCTTTTCAGTTGGTGTAATGTGGTCCATAAAGTGACGACCAGTCAGGCGTTCCGGGTTCACACCGCCAGCAGCCCGATGTCCAGATCTGTTTACAGCCGTTGGCGTCTGGTGCTTCAGAAATATGAGTTTGGCAACCTTCCACACAAAGTCTGCATGAATCATAGGCCTGTCACTCTTTTTTTTCAGAAGAATTAATGCATTCCACAGGCACTGTTCCAGAAAATGCCTGAAGATTTTTTTATAATAATTTTTTTTGTTGCTTCCTCATGGCTGGATAAAAGGTCATGGCCTGGTCAGCCCTGTCCACACCTCCCATGGTATTGTTGTAATCCAACACGACCTGTGGCTTCATTACATCTTTTCCACCTTTGGTATGTACCATTACAGTAGAGGTGTTGTGAATGGTACTCAGAAGGCAAACATTTTTTTTGTCCCGCCATCTCATTGCCATCATTTTTCCTTTCTGCCAGGCAACTATTTCTCCTGCCTCAAGCTTCTTAGGGGAGCATCTCTGTGTTTGAGTCGTGGCCATAGAAACATTTGTAAAGGGGAGTTAGGGTTATTAGTAAGATGACCACGCCCATGTGGGGCCGCCAGAAATATTTCTGCACCCAGGCGTCTGTGACCCTAGGATCGGCCCTGACCTGCTTCATCTACTGCCATCCTGCTGCTTTATATATGCTGTGCTCTGCATGTATTGTCTGCTCTTTTGCTGCTTTATATGAGGACAGATTTCCTATGTGTGATATACCTGCTTATGACTGTTTCATATATCCACTTACTGGCTGGAATAACTGTTTTCTTCACCTCCAAGGTTATCACTACTCCCATAGTCCTTAGTCAGATCGCCTAGCCACATTTTGTGCATAGTTTATGTTTCCTTGGAACAGGTCAAACCCTATTGGCTGACCCTATTGCCATCAGGGTAACTACCTGGATTCCTTCCAGATGGTCACCCTATTAGCACCACATGCATGCATGCATTCCCATTGAGCTGACTGTGTTTTAATGATAACGTTATCATTTTTAATTATACTTCTGGTGTTGGTGAAAGATATTTTTTGAGCATTAATTAATTTTGTAAATTTTTCATATTTTGTACCATTAAAAGCATTTATACAAGCGGCGTGGTACACCTGTGGCGTCTTTATCCTGGGGGAGTCTATTTTTCTTTTACTCTCTCCCTGGTGGGCTTTTTCTTATCTGTTGTTTTAGCCACAGAGACCGCACCTCGATGGGTGAGTCCGCCCTTAATGCCACACTGTGCGTTTGACATATGAACAGCACAGTGTTTCCTTATTTAGTGAGCAGAGGACCCAATCCTTTTTCTCTCTGGTGTTGTATCCAGTAAAACTACAAGAAGCAATAATGTGAACAAGGCATAGATGTCTGCTTACAGTGTTTGTTATAGTATAAGAAATTACTTCCAGTGGAACTACAAGTACCACCAGGCTGAGAGCTGAGTAAATGATGTCTGTAAGCAGTGTCTTATAGCAACTAAATGGGCTATGCCCGCTCACCACACTGGACACAGATACAGCTGGTAACAATGTAAGCGATGAAGAAGACTCTTTTAGGAACTCTCTCTGTATCCTGGCTCTGGAAAATGGCGTCCACCGCGCCAAGCTGTGGCCTACCTGGATCTGAAGTGCAGGCCTCTCTGGATATCCTGGAACAACCTCCGGTCCGGGGAGAAGCGATGCTAGCCACAGTGGTCCCTCTGGGTATAGCTGAACTGCTCTCTGCTGTATAGGCCGCAAATCACAGCAGCTCACTGTCACACAGACCTCCTGCTGGCAGAGTCAAACCGGCACCCCAAGAGAGCGATTCAAGCTGTGACCATCCCTTTTATATCCTCTCCCAGCAGTCTGTTCTGTCCTCTCAGCATTTTGGTAGTCGTAGTTCAGAACTGTCCTGCTGGCATTGAAACTTCAGCATTCTGAACTAGTCATCCCATGATGCTTTTCGCTAAGTTTTGCCAAAAGAAAAAGGAAATTACACACGGAGTCTAGCCAACACTAGAGGGAGACAACTCTACATTAACAACCAGGGCCTCTGATAGGGCAGTACAACCAGCCCTGTTGTACCCAGCCCTGGCCAGCAGGGGGGCCCGAAAATCTTTTGACTTCTAGCTTAAAAAAAAAAATAGCTAAATAACTTTAGTTATTAACCCGCACCTACTTGATTACTAATGTATATAAGGAATATATAGTAATTTCCTGGGCCCCATCAGGTTAACAGAGGGGCCCAGGAGGTGAAAGCAGAAGAGGGACTTTTTTTTTCATTTTCGGGTGCAGGGATACACACACACACACACATGCTGCTCTCAGTATACCTGCACAAACTAAAGTTTTGCCTGCTCACTGTCAGCCTTCTCCAGCGGATGGATATTACTGTAATACGGCTCCCTTCACTCAGTAAGTGCTGCAGCCTGAGGGAGAGACGGATCACTGAGGTGGCTGAGACAGACAGAGCAGCAGGAGTAATCTCACAGCGACAGTGGTGCACAGGCAAGCAGTGCAGTGTCCTGCACACACACACTGACAGATCACACAGGCTATTGTAGAATGTGCAGTCCCCTGACTCTCATTGTGTGCTCATGGTCATTATCATTATGATGATCAGAGCACAGCAAGTGCTCTATGGCTCTGTCAGTGTAACATACTGTTGGGTGACGACTTTCCTGATATATGGCTGTACTGTGTGTTACATACTATAACACAGCACAGTCATAACAAAGTCAGCACCACACAGTCATGTTACACTGACAGAGCCATACAGCACCTGCTGTGCTCTGATCATCATAATGATAATGACCATTAACACATAGTGATATGCTACTTTGCACATGTGATGGGTTGGGACAGTAAAAACACACAGCCAAGCTGCATTTTTACTGCCCCAAACCACTTCCCTTTGATAACCTTTCACCCAAGCTTTGCAATTAGGTCCTTTTTCATGCAGACCTGATTGAAAGCTCCATGTAGGTTAACAGGTATGAATTGACTTGTGTGCATTTAGATCTGCCTACCTCCGTGTCTATTCAGGTCAAAAAAAAATGGAAAAGAACATCTTAGGTCTATTTCAGACCCAAATGTGACAGATCAGAGGTAGCCTGATGTAAATGGACACAAGTCTGTGGTGTATGATGAGGACACAAACTGAATGGGCACAGATGTCAAAACACTGACATCTCTCCCATTCAGATCCAGTTATGATTGGTGGGGCGCTGTAAATGTTACATGTTCCAGCTCCTGCCACCAGTCCCCCAGACCTCCCCCCCGACAGTGTGGGGGCAGGGGCGGAGCCATGGGTGGGTTTGTGGGCGGGGTCAGAGCCATGGGTGGGGTTGTGGGCGGGGTCAAGGGGGGCCCCATCAAGTAGGCTGTATGGGGCCCCATGATTTCTAACAGCGGCCCTGTTAACAACACTGCACAATTTCTCTGAATTGCAGGAATAATAGCCAGCTCCTGGCTACATTCTCCTCCCCCCACTTGAATTACAGTATTTGGTCCCAAAAGAGACGGAGACATTAAACTTAATAAACTTTATGAGAAGAAAAGGTTATTAACATGTTTATAATGATATCAACCACAATCTAAGTTCAACAAATATTGACACACCTCTGGGTTTTGCTTGAACCATTTATATACATTTTCAGTTACCGTATATACTCGAGTATAAGCCGAGGTACCTAATGTTACCACAAAAACCTGGGAAAACGTACTGACTCGAGTATAAGCCGAGGGTCAACAATGCCCATTTGCACGCCTCACTGTGCCCATTGCAACTTCACTAAGCCAATTGCCACCTTACTGTTCCCATCCTCACTGTTCCCATCCTCACATGTGCCCATCCTCACTGTGCCCATCCTCACTGTGCCCCTAGAATTAAAATTGAACATTGTAAATTGTAAATTGTACCTGAAGGCTGCGGCGTCCATCGTTTAAAACTCGCGGTCTCTTCCGTGATAGGCGGAACTGTGTCTGCTGAGAATTTCCTATCACGAACGTTCTCTCATCCTCACCCATCCCAGCAGACGCTGTGTTCAGTTTCCGCCAATCACGGACATATGCTGGGAAACTGAGGATGAGAGAACGTTCGTGATAGGCGATTCTCAGCAGACACAGTTCCGCCTATCATGGAAGGGACCAGGAAGAGACCGCGAGTTTTAAATGATGGACGCCGCAGCCTTCAGGTACAATTTACAATGTTCAATTTCGCTGACTCTAGTATAAGCTCTAGTAAAAGGGCTGAAAATCTCGGCTTATACTCGAGTATATACAGTAATTCAAAATCAGTTTTTGAACAGGCCAGGGCAATTGCCATGTCCCACTCACTGGTGTCAGAGGTCAGAGCAGAGTTGCCCCCTACCCAATTGACAGTAGAGGGATAAGGCGTGGGAACTTGCCTTTGAATGGTATGAATCAGTTCTTCAGATTTCTCTCCCAAGTATTATAAGTGAGTCTCTTTGGAGGATGTATATTTTGTCTCAACCGAACAGGGGAATAGCTCTCAGAAGGTTGAACAGAATTCTCTGCTGGGCTTCTGACATGATCAGGACTGTGGGACTCCAAGGGGAGATCCATAGCTGCAGACTCAGAACTTGGCAGTGGGGAGAAAAGATCAATCTCTTTGAATGAGCTAAGAGATAAGTATTTGACATTTCCTGTTTTCCCCACCCATACGGGAAACTTCAGCCTCTGCAGGGCAATCTGGTTAAGGCAATAGCAAAGGTTCATCAGCAAAACTGATCAAGTCTCTTGTTTTTTTCTCAGAGGTTGGACTAGTACTCTCAACCTTGATCCGATCAGCTTCCCTAAATTATGGTAGAATTTAAACTTCTGGACTGAGTGATCTTTGTATTGTTTTAGTTAGCTCTCCTTCTCCTCTCACATCTGTAGTTCCTGCATCAGGCTCAGTTTCTGTAAGCCACATCCAGTAAGGCACTATTTCCTGATCTTCTTCTTCCTCATCATCTTCTTCTTCCTCTGGTAATACAGAGGGAGTAGGGGCTTGTCGCTGCGAGCGAGTCTTGGGTGAAGTTGGCTTTGGAGGAGGTGAAGGGGGCACTTGAGGCACCCTGACTGAATTTGACAATGGAAGCAGATGGTTTCGATATCACATCTTCAAAGGCCCTTGTTTTCCCCCAGCTCTGATTTGGTAGACTGGTAACCCAGGAAGCTGTTTACAGATGTAGTACTACCCCCGTAGGAGCTGCTGGTTTCGTTTTGGGCCTGCACTCTGCCTATCAACCCTAGAAGTTTGGCTCAAACCCTCCCTTGGCACAACTGGACAACACAATGATTGGGGAACCCACTGGCAGTTGGGAACCACAATGATACCATGCAGTAATACAAATAAAGTTAAATGCTGTTACCTTGTACTGGCCTCCTGTCCCAACGGTAACAGATAAGACTTCACACAAGATGCAGTTTAACCAAAAATTAAGTGTTTACTTGGTAAAGAAAAATAAAGCAGAGTTAAACAAATAACAGTTGACTTCAAACAGGGCCCTGTAAGAGTCAATGATATGTGATTAGATAACAAGTTTAACCAGTTCAGATCCGCGCTATAGCCGAAAGACGGCTGCAGCGCGGACCTGAACTGCCGGGTGGACGTCCTCAGGACCTCCTCTTGTTTACTTCCGCAATGCGCGCCCGCGGCGGCGCGCATCATGGAAGAGCTGTGCCCACTGTGTCACGTGGGTGCCGATGCGCGTGCCTGGCAGCCGCGATGTCCGCCAGGTATGCGCGATCGGCTGTCATAGAGCCAGGGACGTGGATCTCTGTGTGTAAACACAGAGATCCACGTCCTGCTAGGGAGAGGAGACTGATGGTGTGTCCCTTGTACATAGGGACAACCATCGGTCACCTCCCCCAGTCAGTCCCCTCCCCCCACAGTAAGAATCACTCATGAGGGAACATATTTAACCCCTTCCCGCCCCCTAGTGGTTAACCCCTTCCCTGCCAGTCACATTTATACAGTAATCAGTGCATTTTTATAGCACTGTTCGCTGTATAAATGTGAATGGTCCCAAAATAGTGTCAAAAGTGTTCGATGTGTCTGCCGCAATATTGCAGTCCTGACAAAAATTGCAGATCACCGATATTACTAGTGGAAAAAAATAAAAAATAAAAATGTCATAAATCTATCCCCTATTTTGTAGGCGCTATAACTTTTGCGCAAACCAATCAATAAATGCTTATTGCGATTTTTTTTAACCAAAAATATGTAGAAGATTATGTATCGGACTAAACTAAAAGAAAAAAAAAATGTAAAAAAAAAATGGGATATTTATTATAGCAAAAAGTTAAAAATATTGTGTTTTTTTTTTCAAAATTGTCGCTCTTTTTTTGTTTATAGCACAAAAAATAAAAACCACAGAGGTGATCAAATACCACTAAAAGAAAGCTCTATTTGTGTGAAAAAAATGATAAAAATGTCATTTGGGTGCAGTGTTGTATGACCGCGCAATTGTCATTCAAAGTGCGTCAGTGCTGAAAGCTGAAAATTGGTCTTAGGCAGGAGGGGGGTTTAAGTGCCCAGTAAGGAAGTGGTTAAATAATGCAAGGTGAAGTCAGACCTAAGTATGTACACAGTGGAGGGATTTCCCCAATGCAATACGTCAGCACTGGAGTACCTCTCCACCAGGCCTCACCCAGCTCTCAGAAATAACACTGGCTGTATAAATAAATAAGTATAAACAGTTCTATTATATATGTGAGTCTATATGCTCTTTGGCTCCCTCTAGCGGGCAATTCCCAGATACGTGTCCTACTGCGTTAGCTCAGACAGACAAGCTGAATCCTGTAATTGTTCCTTTTGGTTAACAGTAGTCTTTGCTAGCTTTAGTTGGTGCACATTAATAATTTGTAATCCAACAGGCATGAAGAAAAGAAAAACGAACATTCACAGTATATATAGCGTGCTGGCGGCACAAGCGCCAAACCTTTCAATGCACTGTCGCTACCGGATGCAATGTATCCCTGCACGTGGCGTGTTAAGTGAGTCTATCAGAACCACATTCCTGCAATACAGTTATTTATATCAGTGGGCAGGTGCCCTCTCACCAAATGAGGCTTCGCCTCACCGGTACGTTCCGTCTGGAGTGTCTCGGTTCTCGGCCTTTCTGCAGCTTGCAGTCCCTGGTCCTCCACGCAGCCGTCACAAGGTGCTGGTGGATAGGCGACTCTGGTTGCTGTGGAGCGTAGGTCAAACACTGTGACAAGGATCTCCCTCGGATTAGGCGGTCCGCTTTGGCGACTGTAGTCTATTAGCTACGTTCCAAAGTGACACCTTGCTACACAGATGACATTAGGTTATGGTTGCCATCGATCAGCCAGCTTATGTTTCCATGGTACCCCCAAGTTCTTTAGTAACACACGAATATTAGGCTGTAAATCATGTACTCTCACTTTAAGAACAAAATGTATTTTGTTCCGTAATTCTTTGGCTTATGACTTTCTCATATGCTTGCTGCAGGTTCTTTCATAGCCTTTCAACATAACCTCTGTGAGAAGTCATAGAGGTGTTGTCAATGGAAGTGCCAAAACAAAATCATTAGGAAGGCGAGCTTCTCTTCCAAACATGAGTCGGTATAGAGAATAGCCAGTGATATCACTCACGGTACTGTTGTAAGCATGTACCGCAGCTGCAATATGATTTCCCCAGTGCTGTTTCCTTCTCTTAGGGCAGAGTCCCCAACATATTAAACAAAGTTCAGTTAAACCTCTCAGGCTAAGGATCCCCTTGCGGATGGTAAGGTGTGGTCCGGGACTTCTTTATGCCTAGCAAGGTGAACAGCTGATGGACTAACCGTCTCTCAAAGTCCCTTCCTTGATCAGAGTGGATGCTGACAGGCAGCCCATAATGCACAAAAAACTTCTCGACAAGGACTTTGGCCACAGTGGTTGCCCACTGGTCTTTAGTGGGATAGGCCTGCGCATAACGGGTGAAATGGTCAGTCACCATCAAGATATTACTTCTTCCACCAGTATCAGGTTCTAGGCACAGGAAGTCAATGCAAACCAGCTCTAAAGGCTCCTGGCTCTGCAAGTGTCCCATGGGAACAGCCCTAGCTGGTAATGTCTACATACATGGCAAACAGGAGTGACAATAACTTTCTACCTCTCCTCTCATATTGGGCCAGTAGAATCTATCTCTAATTAGGTGAAAGGTCATTTCTGTTCCTAAATGCCCATGGCCATCATGCAAAGCGATCTAGATTGTTGAACAATGTTTCTCAGGAAGAAATAACTGCCATTTTTCCTCCCTATTTTCTGAAGGACCTCGCCTATACTCCATCTCTTAACTGCAATTTATTCCATTCCCGGTGTAGAATCTACGCTCCAGCCACAAAGCTTTTAATCAACAAACCTGGATCGTGCTTGTTCAGTGCTTGAATAGCCAGATGGCATTGCGGATCCTGATCCCTTCTTAAATCTCTTTTGGACAACTCAGGAAGGCCCTCACCTCGGACTTGCGTCAGCCCACAGTAGCGTCTGGGTATCGCCGAGGGGTGAACTCCATTGGATTTGGCTGCAACATCTCCCTTCATCTTCTGAGCCATGCCTTGGCACAAGGCCCGTATACCTTCTGCAGTCACATAGGCCCAATCTTTTGGCTCCTCCTTCCACCTATGACATCTACGATATAAGGCATCTGCATCGAGATTTTCTGCCCCAGATCGATACTTTAGGCTAAATTGGAATCCAGCAAGGGCGGCCAGCCATCTATGTCCTGTCGCATTAAATTTGACCGAAGTCAGAAGGTAGGTCAAAGGATCATTATCCGTCTTTACTATGAACTCAGCTCTATACAGGTAATCATTTTAGAGCCGGGAACTCAAGCTTGTGGACGGGGTAGTTTCTTTCTGATGGAGTAAGATTGCGGCTCACATAAGCCACCGGTCTGAGACCACCGTCTTGTTCTTGATAGAGAACTCTTCCCAAACCATCTCTACTGGCGTCTACATGAAATTTGCCAGGATCAACATAAGCCAAAACCAGGGGCTTCGGTGAGACTCTTCTTTAGATGCCAAAATGCCTCTTCACACTGATGAGTTCATTGATCTTGTACTGATTCTCCCTTCCTATGACAGCCCGACTTCTTTGCCTTGGACTCATTCTCTCCTTCCCTGTGGCCACTTGTAACAGTTCATTGAGGGGCCAAGCAATCCTGGCAAAATTTGCTACAAACCTTCGATAATAAGAGCAGAATCCCAGGAAGTATCTTAATTCGGTCACAGTCCTTGGTCTAGGCCAGGGGTGCCCAACCCGTGGCCCGGGGGTCACATGTGGCCCGCAGAGCCCTCTGATGTGGCCCGCAACCTGCTGCTCTGGGATGGCGGGTTGGCGTAGGCCGATGCTTCATGTATAGTGCCAACTCCTGTCACAGGTGGAGTGATACCAAATTCTCTCTGCCTGGGACAGCAACAGCTGGTGATACCTGAATGGAAGACTGTTATTAAAGGTAAGTTTAATACTAAAATTACAGTGTATATATGGGCATATCTGTTCTTCAGTGGTTACTGGGCTGCTTTCAAACTGATCCGCAGGTGCAGTACAGAACACCTGCGGGTTACCTGCACTGAGCCATAGACTTCTGTTATTACCTGTGGGTTAGTGCACTTCAGGAAGTGCATCACACCTGCAGGATATAAAAGAAGTCTAAGTGCAGCTAACCCGCAGAAAAGCCACAGGTGCACTGTGTGGGTATACCGCAGTGTATCAGTGTGAAAGCAGCCATAGGCCCCTTTGACACGATCAGTCTGACCCAATTGGACCCTTCATTCACCTCTACTGAGTCACAGATGTAAATGGACTTGTGGCCATTTACACCCACCTACCTCTAATTCGATCTGCTAAAAAAAAACAGAAGGGGGGGGATTCGTCCCCTTCCATCTGGACAGATTCGATTCGAGGGCCAATATAGTAGAGTGGGCTGTGCCCCTGTCTGTTCTGCATATGCAGAGTGGACATGGACCTGTCATCTGCCTGCTCTGTTCATTGTGGCCCATGACCGGTTACCAAGTTGCTTAAGTGGCTCTCGCTCTTTAAAAGGTTGGGCACCCCTGGTCTAGGCCATGTAGTAACGGCCTCCAACTTCTTTGGGTCCGTGGCAACCCCTTCTGCAGAGACAACATGACCCAAGTATGTAACAGAAGTTCCAACGACAGTTTCAATCCTTATTCGTGGAGCTGTGTAAAAACCTTCTCTAACCGGGCTTCGTGCTCTTCTAAAGTTCTCCCAAACACAATAATGTTGTCCAGATACACTAATACTTCTATTAGGTTCATGTCTCCTACTGTTCTTTCCATCAATCTCTGGAAGGTTGCTGGGGCCCCTGACAATCCTTGAGGCATCCGGCTGAACTCATAGAACCTCAAGAGGCAAATAAATGCATTTTTTTCCCTGTCTTCCGGGTGCATGGAGATCTGGTAGTACCCACTTTTCAAGTCGAATACACTGAACCATTTAGCTCCAGTAAGACATTGGAGAGCATCTTCAATGTGAGGGGTTGTGTACTGATCAGGAATAGTGTGACAATTCAAACTCCAGTAGTCAATGCACATGCATAGTGACCCATTCCTCTTCCGCATCACCACAATAGGGGATGCAAAGGGGCTTCTGGACACCTGAATGACCCCTGACCTTTTCAACTCAGCCAACTGCTCTCAAAGATCTTCCAGGTCACTGAGAGGTATTCTCTTAGCTTGCTCTCGAAAGTAATTTTCTAGCAAAAAAAAAAATGATTTTTTTCTTGGAAACAAAAAGTGCCAGAAAAGGCTTGTTCCTTAAAGTGATAGTGAAGCCTGACTTGTTTACTTGTACCTACAGATAGGCCTAAAATAATGCTTACCTGTAGGTACAGTAAATATTTCCCAAACGTGCACCGTTTAGGAATTATTTAGTATAGTAGCAGCCAGTGATGTCACTGGTGCATGTGCACTGCGCTCTCAATCAATCGGCATGTGTTGGAGTGACCTCATCGCGGCTCGGCCAATTCAACTGCTGAAGCCTGTGAACCCATAAGGAAGACTGAGTGAAGATGGAAGCCCTGTCAGCGGTCCCAGTGCGCCGCTGGAGGGCTTCATTCTAACTTAAGTCTTTCTTAATGTGCTAGCATACAATGCATACTAGCACAATATGCTATTATTTTGCAGGGGACTTCTTTTTTTTTTCCAATATGCTATCTGTGCAAACTTTTAAGCACATTTGAGCCTACAATGTAATAGTACCATAGTAACTTTTATCCCTCCACTTGTCATTTTCCTTTAATGCCGCGTACACACGATCGATTTTCTCGACGGTAAAAAATGAGGAACGGCTTGTTTCCCTACACACAGCTGTTTTTCCTGTCATTTTTTCTCTTGGTCGAGAAAAACGTCCGTGTGTAGGCCGTGTAGACCGTGTGTAGGCTCCCCGGCAGTGTTTCCCTATGGGAAAACTGGCGGGGGAAAAAATGCCGTGAATCACGACGAGAAAAATTAGAGCATGTTCTAATTTTTCTCATCGTGATTAATGCCGTTTTTCTTGTCGGGAAAAATGACCAAAAGCCCACACACGGTCGTTTTTCTCGTCAAAGAGAAAAAATTTCATTTTTCCCGACGAGAAAAATGGTCGTTTGTACGCGGCATCAGAATCCAGATCATTGTCTTCAATGTGAATCTTTCACATGGAAGGTAAAATCAGATCACTGCAGAGCCAGTCATCAATATGAAATTCATCAAACAAGGTCCAAGAAGAAAAAAGGCAAATCTATTTACTTTTCATCTAGCAAAGGATTTGTGATAGTTTTGTGTGCATTTGCAACTTTCTAACCTGCAATACCAGGCAGGGAGCTGGAAGAGCTTTGTAACCCTCATCATTGTTTTAGTTAGTGTTCTACCTAAAACACACGTTTGCCAAAGAAATGGTTTTTACATCTATGCATCTATGCGGCTGCGTTTGATGCATTTTTCAGTGTATTTAAAATTTTATAAACCTGCATTCTTTATGCGTTTTTGCATGCAGTTTTCATGCATTTTACGTTTTTTTTTTCTCTTTAAACACACTGTAAAACATACTGTACAAAGATGGTTGCTAAGAAGGTGGCCAGGAAGGCGACCGCCATGTCCCTAACAACCGATGAGTCATCAGCTACCAGCTGTGTTCCCGCATAAAGCTGATTTTTTTTTTTTTAATTGCCGGCAAATTTTTTTTGCGAAAAACGGTGTGTGGTCCCCCTAAGGTCCATACCAGGCCCTTCGGGTTTAGTATGTATTCAAAGGTTACCCCCCACACCAAAATTTTTAAAAAAACATCATGGGGTCCCCCCAAAACCATACCAGACCCTTATCCGAGAATGCCACCCGGCAGGTCAGGAAAGGGAGGGGACGAGCGAGCGCCCCACCCTCCTGAACCATACCAGACCGCATGCTCTCAGCATAGGGGGCTTATCATTTTCCTGGAAGGCAGGAGGATTATCGTTATCTGGAAGCTTAGTGCATAAACACATCTGCTTAGCTGAAATAGGCATGTACAGTATAACAAAGTGTAAGTAAAAAAAAATTCAACTTTGTATAGAGTATTGATGGAGTAGTCTCTCTGTCATGTTTTTATTGCTGTCTGTGTCCCTGTTGGGAAGATTCACCCTTCTATTTGTACCATTTCATTCTTCCTGTTGGGAAGATTTACACTTCTATTTGGCCATTGTCACTGAGACAGAAAGTAAAGACAAATCCTAAATTTGTCTTAAGAACAAGATGGGAGGGTCATTTTCAATTCACACAACTGTTCCGGTGACAACTGTCTTAGATGGGAATTTTGATGGGAATTTTGCTAACAAGAACCTTTACTTTATCATTCTGTTGCATCTCCAGGGCAGGAAGGGAAACAGCAGACAGCAAAAAAAATATAAAAAAAATAACAGGGGGTTTTCACTTTTCCCTAATCTAAAAAAGCAATTATATCATAATTATATCTGACCTCCGTCTCATGTCTATAGGTAAGGTAATTTTATCAAAGAAAAAAAGTGCAAAACAGCGCCAAGGATTTCTAAAAAGAAAGAAACTATGTGCAAAGATTGTGAAAAAGCAGCGCTGATCAAAATAACTATAACACCCTATGTGTACTAGTAGAATATTAAATAAGAGTTCATCAACACCATAAACATTACATAACTCGTGAACAATTAATATGAATATAGAACATTAAAGTGCAAGTGCTTCAAAAAAGAAAAAAAAATCATAAATGCAAAAAATGTATATAGTTCATAATAAATAATGCTCTAAACCAGTGGTCTCCAAACTGCGGCCCTGGGGTCGGATGTGGCCTTTTGTTTGCCTTTATCCGGCCCTTGGGGCACTATCCCATCCACTGACAGCAACAATAAGGCATAATTCCTCCCACTGACACCAAAGAAAGAGCTCATATCCTCCCACTGACACCAACGATGGGACACAATTCCTTCCACTGATACCAACAATAGGACACTATTCCTCCCACTGACACAAATGAAAGGGCACAATTCCTCCCACAGACACCAATGATGGGCATAATTATTTTTATTGGCACCAACGATGGGGCACAATTCCTCCCACTGACATCAACGATGGGGCACAATTCCTTCCACTGACACCAACAATGGGGCACTAGTCCTCCCACTGATACCAACGATGGGGCACTAGTCCTCCCACTGACACCAAATATAGGGCATTGTTTACTCCAACTGGACATCAGGACATTTTCTACTCCCGCTGGCCCTAGTCCGGCCCTCCTAAAGTCTGAAGGACAGTAAACCGGCCCTTTGTTTAGAAAGTTAGGAGACCCCTGCTCTAAACAGTCCGTGAGCACAACTAACATATAAGATGTGAAAGTGCTAAAAAAAATTGTTATCATATAAGTGCAAAAATATATACCGTGTATACTTGAGTATAAGCCAACCCGAATATAAGCCGAGGCATCTAATTTTACCACAAAAAAATGGCAAAATGTATTGACTCGAGTATAAGCCTAGGGTGTCCATCTGTAAGCCTCACTGTGCCTCACTTTGCCTCACTGTGTCCATGTGCATGCCTCACTGTGTCCAAGACTAGACTTACGTTTAACATGGGAGTCTATGGAAGGGGTGCTTGGCTTTGAAAAATCGGTGCTCCCCGGCCGTAGGTCCCCCGGACAACAAACTTTGCACACTTGTAGAGGAAGAGTATACATGTGTGCCAAGTTTGGAGTCCAGGGGACCTACGGCCGGCCGGTAGCGAGTCCCCAAATCCGGGAGATCAGGCGCAAAAAGGTGACTCGAGTATAAGCCGAGGGGGGGCATTTTCAGCTCAAAAAAATGTGCCGAAAAATTAGGCTTATACTCGAGTATATACGGTAGTTCTTCACAAACCGATGTATAGTGGTGACACTCAGTGGTAATTTGTATGTAGATTCAATGTGATTGTGACACCCAGGTGTGATCCTCCACCAGACGTACTAATTGAACTCACCAGATCCGCCAGCTGGTAAAATTATAAACCAGCATCTGTGCCTTTTAGCAATTAAATGCTTATTTCAGGGATTTTTTTTTATCAGATACAAAAGGTCCTCTACATTATGTCATGTTATATTTCATCCGGACATGGGAAAAGGTAGAAGGAAGCTCCAATAGTGAAGTGTATGCACACCCGCCTTTTTCCTCCATCCCACTCTCACTTGTCTCTGGGGTCTCTCCTACCTTTTACTTTACTTTGTTAATATACCATGTTAATACATATTATTACTCATTTGTAGATTGGAGCCCCTGGTGCAATCCAGGTTGGACACACAATGTCCTTGAGGAATCACTTTCACTTTCCTTGCTGTGCCACAAGTCTCCACCTCAGCTCCTGGCACAGACAATTATGCTGGTCCATCTGTTGCGGTATAGATACTCTTACAAACTGCCAATCTAAGTAGCATAGGATATCATCACCTTCCTTCCTACTTTTTCTATTCAATGTCTCTGCTTCCCCTTAATGGGTCGCATGACCATAAAATTTTATGTGACATTTACATCTTCCCACAGATTTTACATTAATACGCATTCGCCCCTAAAGAGTGGCCTTAGTGCCATGAAACGCATTGGCCTTACAAAGATGCACATGTTTTATACTGACAGGCCAACACCTGGTATTTTTAAAATTTCTGTATGGAGGACCAATTCTTCAAAAATCTTGTGTACTACAGTAACTGACAATTATATGCTGATGGTTTGTAAAATGCTGTTCATGTGTTTACTGTACTCTATGTATCCACTGCTGCATGTCATTGTTGTGTGTTTTAGACAAAAAAAAAACACATTACTTTACTACCTTGTTTTACTTGTCTACTCCCATCATAATACCTCATTTAAAGTCCCAAAGTTTTTTTTCTAAAACAATTAAAAGGTTCACTCACATATTACAAGTGTCAGGCCCGACACAGGGATTATAGGCATAAATGTTTTCCTAATTGCCCTTAGCAGCTCTGGTTCATGTGCGAGCTGTGAGTGCAATCCTGGACAGCGTGTTGGTGTCATCGTGCTAGCTGCTCCTTACGCGTTTCGTCATACGACATCTTCCCGGGTCTGTAGGAAGGTAATTTTATCACCAACAAAAATTAACTGAAACATGGAAAAAGTTTTTTTAAATCTTTCAGACTCATATACATGCAACACGAATAAAAGCATAATGTTAAAAATATGGTATACATTAAACATTCGATATCCACTTTATAATAAAGACATTAAAAACCATAAGTGAAAAGAATACTCTGCTTTATCACAAATTAACAATACTTTAGACTATCTTACATAGCCTTACTACCTAAATAGCCCTTATTGCCCCACGCAAAAAAAAACATATATATATTATATAACCCGCTTTAGGAAGAGGGTCTAAACTTTCATCCATCTCATCCCACCATCTACCCCAGATTGAAAAAAAAATGATGCATACATTATTTTTTCATACATTATTAATTTGTTAAGTTCTTTGAGTCAATCTCCCATCAAGGGGACTACACTAGAGACCCACTACAAAACAATCACACTGTGGGCTGCAGACACTGACCTTGTCATGGTTATGCAGTAATGTTTGTCTGTCAGCTTACCTCCTCCACGTGTCCTGCTTTAGAGGCCAGCCACTCTCACCTG
The DNA here is from genome assembly GCA_029206835.1 of Rana muscosa. NCBI lineage: Eukaryota > Metazoa > Chordata > Amphibia > Anura > Ranidae > Rana > Rana muscosa. Next base: position 275,870,535 of record CM055125.1, on the reverse strand, counting down.
GCTGCTTAAGTAATCTCTCCTCTAAGCATGGCTCCACCCCAGGCCCTATCAGGGAACTCTATATTAACCTGTACACTGCAAGACAGCCGTGCTGATCAACAGTGTTTGTTAAGCTATGGTGTGTTCGGTTTCCTGCTTGCTGTGTGCTCTACGTCTGTCTCTGTTTTACCGATCTTGACTTGTTCTCGACCATCCCTGTCTGCTTGTGACCTTGACCTTTAGCGTGTCCTTTGTTTATCCTTGTCTGCTAGTCGCCCTGATCTTTGGCTTATCTCCTCACTATCTCTTGTATCCTGAGCTGCTGCATCCCCCCTGTCCTCTATAGCCTACTGTGAGCGTGAGCTGGGGGACTCTGGGGGCCGCGACCTGGATCCAGTTGCAGCCCAGTCCATCCTCACCACTAGAGGCTCTAGTGAACATCTGCTGGATCTTATACTCCACCCTCTGGGGAATCTTAGGCTCTAGCTCCCTGTGGGATCCCTGTTAGTGCTCCGGTGGACCTGCCTTCCTTAACTACCGAGAGTTCCATCCGCAGCAGTCAGCCATAGGGTTCACTACCTTAGCAGTGCACTCCTGACCCCAATGGAGTGCATCTGTCACCTGGTGACCTGACAGACCTTGTCCCTGCAAATAAGGTATTTTATTCTTAATTAAATGAATTAAAATAGCTCAGACACGCATGCGAGCAGAAAATACCCTATAAGAATGCCAAAAATATTATTCACTTTTGCCGTTACTAAAGCAGGGTACACACGATCAGATTATCGAACAAATTTTTGTCTGTTTTCTGTTGCATGCTAGTCTCATATCGAAAGTGAAGAGGTTACTCAACATATGAATATTCTTGTATTCTCGTACAACAGAATTCAACTTCAGAAGTGATGTAGTGTGTTAAATTTGTTTGTATGCGTTCTTTCGTTTCTGAGCATGCGTAGTTTTGCTCCTAAGATTTTTTTCAGACGAAAACTGTACTAATTAAATGAAAATCGGACATTATGTTCAGATATGACAAAATATTTAGAGCCTGCACATTCCAGTTTTTCGTCCTAAAATTCGGAATCGGCTGTCGAAAGCACCATACTAACAATCAGAAAATGGGCAGATCGTTCATCGGATTAAATTTTACTTCAGATTTTCTGATCGTATGTACGGACCTTTAGTCTCAATATCTCTCCAGTTTCATTCACCTGGTGCAGCTCCACATTTGATGCAACATTGGGATTCAGCTAATCCTATTTTGTAAAGAAAATCAGGGATTCGATATACCTTATGGAGAATACAAAAAACTACAATCATCTGTGTGAAGAAGCTAAGTAAAGAAACATTACGAAATATATCCTCCGAAGTTTCTTTAGATAAGGTGCTCCATATGGAGAGTAAAAGACTGTATTAATCTATGTTATGAAGACAAGCATACTAAAGAAACATTATGAAGGACATCCTCTAAAGTATTTTGGGATAAGGTTTTCAAATCTTCCTCACATTGTCTTTACCTTGTCACTGTCATCGATCTAAATTATCACTAGAAATTATCTATATATTATAAATTATAGATTAAATAATCTAAATTGTCACTGTCAATGGTATCTAAATTAGAATCAGCTCTGTGAGAGGGAGGGGGAGGGAGAGGTTTGCCTGAGAAATGTATGTTCTCTTCCTGGAAAGTTGCTTCTGTTAAGACAGGGGATCCGACTTCTGAGGCGATTTCAATTGAAATCAATGGGTACAGGTCGCCTAGCAGTTGCCTAGAAGTCGGATTGAAGTAGTACAGGAACCTTTTTTGAAGTCGGAGCGACTGCAGTAGTGTGCATTAAGACGGCTCCATTCATTTACATTGATTTTCTCATGCAGCGTGACTTGAGTTGAGTTGAGAGGTATCGTAATATAGCGCGGTCTTACCCCGAAGTGTCCCGACGCGATTAGGGGCGACTTGAAGTCAGATCCAAAGTCGTCCCTGTGTGAATGGGCTCAATAGCTAGTGCATTGTTGGTTCACTTACCTTTTCCTTCGATTTCCCTTCTAAATGTTTTTTTTCTTTGTCTGAATTTCTCACTTCCTGTTTCTCCTCAGTAAGCTTGCCCCCATTATCCGAGCGGCGTTTAGTCAGCCAGAACAGCTTACTGAACAGCTTACTGAGGAGGAACAGGAAGTGAGAAATTCAGACAAAGAAAACAAAGAAAAAAAACATTTAGAAGGGAAATTGAAGGAAAAGTTAAGTGAACCAACAATGCACTAGCTCAAAGGAACCTATTTAGAAAATAAAAAACAAACCTTTACAACCCCTTTAATGTATAAAATATTATTATTTTTGCAGTTACTAAATCACACTATCACTCCAGTTTTGGCCACCTGGCGCAGCCCTACATTTTATGCAGATAACAACAAAGGCCTGGGGAATGCCCAGGAAAAAACCAAGCATACTTACCGACCAGCTAGCTGACAACCAATTAACCTGTCTAACAGTATGCGTTAAAAACAGGGGTTTGTCCGCACGCATTTGCAAACGCATGCGTGAGCCACAGAGCCACGCCAAGGCCCCCTGGAGTCTGTGGTCCTACACTAACTGTGAGTGTCCCCACAATGGAGGCACATGCATTCTGATGGTTAGATGAGGACAGGTGGACTGAAGGGGAGCCACCCCTCCTTAAAGGTACAGGAGCACACCAAACACCCAGCGTAGCACAATGGCAGCAACATGGTGATTCAGCTAACCCGTCCTATGGAGAAAACAATAAAACTGCAATCATCTGTGTGAAGAAGGCAAGCATACTAAAGTAGCATTACGAAGAATATCCTCTGAAGTCTCTTTAGATAAGGTGCTCAAATCTTTTTCACATTTTTTTTGCTACTTATCAAAGCATTCCCCAAAGATTTATATAACATATCAGTATGCAAAAAATGAAATCATACCCTTAGTAGCTTCTAAGGTAATCAACTTATCCACTGTGCCAATATCATAAAAAAATGGGTCTTGAGCTCCAAATTGAGCTTTAAAAGGTAGTTTCTACCTAACCTGCATTCAAATTTTATTTTCTGAAATGATTTGCAATGTTTAGCCTCGTAAAACCTGTGGACACTACCAATATCTACTAACATTTTTTTACAGCCCCAAACTTTATTAAGATAGCTCGGTATTGTAGAGACATAATAAAAGGTCTGTTGTCACCCCAACATCACCTCCATCCACAATTGAATACATATATACTAGGGATGAGCAGAACACCCCCCCAGTTCGGTTCGCACCAGAACTTGCGAACAGGCAATAAATTTGTTCGAACATCCGAACACCGTTAAAGTCTATGGGACTCGAACATGAAAAATCTAAAGTGCTAATTTTAAAGGCTTATATGCAAGTTATTGTCATAAAAAGTGTTTGGGGACCCGGGTCCTGCCCCAGGGGACATGTATCAATGCAAAAAAAAAGTTTTAAAAACTGCAGTTTTTTCGGGAGCAGTGATTTTAATGATACTTGAAGTGAAACAATAAAAGTAAAATATTCCTTTAACTTTCGTACCTGGGGGGGGGGGGTGTATAGTATGCCTATAAAATAGCGCTTGTTTCCCGTGCTTAGAACTGTCCCTGCACAAAGTGTCATTTCTGAAAGAAAAAAAGTAATTTAAAAGCACTCGCGGCTATAATGAATTGTCGGCTCCTGGCAATACAGAGAAAAGTCATTGATTAAAAAAAAAATGCGTGGGGGTCCCCCAAAATTCAATTACTAGGCCCTTCAGGTCTGGTATGGATATTAAGGGGAACCCTGCGTCAAATTAAAAATAAAATGACGTGGGGTTCCCCCCAAATATCCACACCAGACCCTTCAGGTCTGATATGGATTTTATGGGGAACTTCCCATCAAAAATCCATACCAGACCCTTTATCCGAGCACGCAACCTGGCAGGTCGCAGGAAAAGAGGGGGGGACAAGAGAGCGCCCCCCTCCTGAACCGTACCCACATGCCCTCAACATGGGGAGGATGCTTTGGGGGTCTGTGACCCCTCAAAGCACCATGTCCCCATGTTGATGGGGACAAGGACCTCATCCCCACAACCTTTGCCCGGTGGTTGTGGGGGTCTGTGGCAGGGGGGGTTTATCGGAATCTGGAAGACCCCTTTAACAAAGAGGACCCCCAGATCCCGTCCCCCCCCCTATGTGAATTGGTAAGGGGTACATCGTACCCCTACCATTTCACAAAGAAAGTGTACAAAATTGTAAAAAAAACACACAGACACCGTTGGGAAAAGTCCTTTATTAAAAAAAAAAAGATTCCAGCGGTGCGCTGTGCTGGACATCTCATCGCTGGAGCCTGGACCTGGATGGAGAGGAGATCATCCACCGCTGGACCCCAGAGAGGAGAGCATCCATCGCAGAATACCGAGAGTGGATTACCACCGCTGGAATCTTTTTTTTATTTGTTTTATTTTTAATAAAGGACTTTTCCCAACTGTGTCTGTGTGTTTTATTAAAATTTTTTTACACTTTCTTTGTGAAATGGTAGGGGTACAATGTACCCCTTACCAATTCACATGGGGGGCCGGGATCTGGGGGTCCCCTTTGTTAAAAGGGTCTTCCAGATTCCGATAAGCCCCCCGCCCGCAGACCCCCACAACCACCAGGCAAGGGTTGTGGGGATGAGGCCCTTGTCCCCATCAACATGGGACATGGTGCTTTGAGGGGTCACAGACCCCCAATGCATCCTCCCCATGTTGAGGGCATGTGGCCTGGTACGGTTCAGGAGGGAGGCCGCTCTCTTGTCCCCCCCTCTTTTCCTGCGGCCTGCCAGGTTGCGTGCTCGGATAAAGGGTCTGGTATGAATTTTGGGGGGAACTCCACGCCATTTTTTTTTTTTTGGGCGTGGAGTTCCCCTTAAAATCCATACCATGCTTTTAAATTACTTTTTTTCCTTCAGAAATGACACTTTGTGCAGGGACAGTTCTAAGCACGGGAAACAAACGCTACTTTACAGGCATACTATACACCCTCCCCCCCAGGTACGAAATTTAAAGGAATATTTCACTTTTATTGTTTCACTTTAAGCATTATTAAAATCACTGCTCCTGAAAAAACTTCAATTTTTAAAACTTTTTTTTTGCATTGATACATGTCCCCTGGGGCAGGACCCGAGTCCCCAAACACTTTTTATGACAATAACTTGCATATAAGCCTTTAAAATGAGCACTTTAGATTTCTCCCATAGACTTTTACAGGGTGTTCCGCGGCTTTTCGAATTTTCCGCCAACACCCCAAGTTGTTCGCTGTTGGGCAAACAGGCAACATGAGTTTGACTCGAACTCGAAGCTCATCCCTAATATATACATAGGGTTCACCCTGGGACTTTGAGTGAGGTGAGCATGGTTAGCCAAAAAACATATCACGATTGTATAAAAAGTAGATTTATTACAATTTGTTGCACATATAAAACCCAACAGAAATGGATGAAGGCCGATAAAATATGCATACAATGTGAAAAGAAGACAAACCACATACATGGTAAACAGTATATAACCAATATACAAACATCAGAAAAATGTGCAAGCATCAGTAGTACCCGACGATGTTTCAAGAGACCGCGCTTGCTTTTCAGGGGTAAAAGCTTTACTATATCTGTAATACAAGTAGGAAATCAAATGAATGTATGTTGCATAAGATTGACAGGGAGGTGAGTAATCATCAGGATCAAAGTATAGGACCCCATACTCACCAATGGGCTGGGCCAGGTCATCAGTCACTGATTCCACAGGCCGTTTTCCAGCACGCAAAGGAGAAGCATACCTAGCATGCTTCCCTGCAACAGACATCCACTGACTGTCTCTGGCCCAGGTAGGCAGGCTGCATGCCCCTCCTGGATGCTAGAAATAATTTTGCAGCATTTTTCTTAGCACATGAAACAGAAAATACTACAGGAAACAGATCTGCTTCAATTTAACGGGATTTCAAATCCCGGACGAGCCCCCAATTGTTTTGCTTTTTTTTTAGGTCACTTTGCAGTAAAAGCACGGAAGCATCTGTAGTATATTAAAAACAATACACAACAAACATTATTACAAAATATGCTTACAATATACACATGCACATGCATGGGCAATGTATTCAAATGTGATCCACTAAACCGTTACTTAACTTGGGTTAGAGATTGAGTTTCATCCCCAGGTAAAGATCCCTCCTTGCACAGAATGTCTTTGATCCTGTGGAGTCACCTTCCTTCTTTATTATGAAGCCCTCCTTCTTCTATCCGGGAACTCATCCAGACTGCTCCTAGTTTCTTTGAGTCCTCCAAACTACTGCTTCTTTGTGTTCAACACATTGATGTGTTCAAGACCTTTCTTCCTTCCACTTACTTACTGCCAACATCACTTCCTGTTCTACCAGTCTCCATGAAATGAGTCAAACAAGTAAATTAGCAATTAAATGGAGGAAGCCCAGCTTCAAAATACAATACATGGTAACTAAAATTTTTTTTCCATAAATGTATGCTATAAATATCACTAAAATAGCCATAGCAAAACACTCCCTCCCTGGAGAATGAGTACATAGGTATGGTACGACCCCTTACCTATTCTCACAAAGAGTTTAACTTAAAAGGAAAAACACCATATTAAAATCCTTTCAAAAAATAAAACACAAACAGATGCTTACAGCTTTTAAAATTACATTTATTAATTTCCCATAAATAGTTCTAGAGTCAATCACAGTGTTCAATGATATATCTGTCAATCAATTCATCCAGCAAGGTAATCCATGACCATCACAATGACCTGTCACCAGCTAATCTGTGCATGCCACACTCCAGTCACTAAATTACAGATTCCCAGCTGTGATAATTTTAATTTATGTCCAGGAATCCTGGGTAATGTCATTGACCAAATTTTACTGCAGCCTGAATCTGTCATTTAGTGACGGGAGTAACGTTTTTACAGCCCACTCAAATTCTATCACTATGTTCTTTCATGGCTTCTAGGTTCATGGTTGCTAACGATTTTTGGCCTGCTCTGCTGAACTGCCAGTGAATCGAACATGAAAGTGTTCCAGCAACACTGCAGTAATGTGGTGATCCAGAAACATTGATACCCATTGTTGTTGTTGCATGCATGCATGCAATGGCAAAGGAATGGATTGAACTAGGCCACCTACAGCAGTATGAACTCTGAACAACTTGAACAACATATGTATGAACAACAGAACATTTTTTTTTACAGAAAAAGTAGGCAGCTATTAGAGATCTATAACTATTACTTCCTGATTTATGATAATGAAATAGATCATTGCCTAAATAGCAGGGTAACTATGGAGTTCTGATTTATTAAAGTCAGGTTCACACTGCCAGATAGGATGATTAATGTTTACTTTTCTTTGCTGTCAAAATCATTCATGCCTACTTAAGCAACCTTTTGCATGTGCACTTTCAAGCAGCCATGCACAGTGGGTAACCCATGCTCACACAGCTTACTATTAGTGTTGAGCGGGTAGCTGGATATTCGGGACCGGCGGGTTCGGCCGAACTTCGGAAAAAAGTTCGGATTCGGGACCGAACTTTAACCCGGACCCGGACCCCATTGAAGTCAATGGGGACCCGGACTTCTGACGACTAAAAAGGCTCTAAAAAAGTAATGGAAAGGGCTAGAGGGCTGCAAATGGCAGCAAAATGTTGTTAAGAACATGGCAAGTGCTCTGCAAACAAATGTGGATAGGAAATAACTTAAAAGAACATAAAAAAAATAAAAAAATAAAAAAATATGCTGGAGGCCCCCTTTTCAGCAGAAGAGGTACAGGAAGTCATTAAGAACCTCAGAAACTCAACGGCACAATGCCACACATATGGTGGGAATGCCCCAGAATACGCCCTTTCTGGAATAAATTATTTAATTTAATGGATAAGCTAGTGGGAAAATAAAATACTTTGAAATAAAAATGTAGCGGGGTGCTAAATTTAAGGAAAGTGTTTGAGTGGTAAATAGGCTCAAATACCCTAATTCTGTAGGATTCATGGACCATTTTGTCCTCGGGGGACAGTATTGGTGTGCAGTTCCCTGCGGCCTACAGGTGGCGCCTTTTGTGTCCCCTCTTGGCAGTAGTACAGCGGGGCGGGGAACCTGCTGTGCATGCCGGGAGAGCATATAAAAGGGGCAGACCTTTGGCCTGGGGGCTGATGTCCAGTGGGGTCCGCGCCCAGGTGCCTTCGGCCTGGGTGCATGTGTTCCTGTTCCATCTCGGGCACCTTTAGCCCGGGGTGAGGTACTATCCTGGAGTTCTTGCTGCCCTGGGTATGGAGGCCTAGGGGCGGGAGTAAAGCCTGGAGTCCAGAGCCGCCTCGTGTAGGGGACCCTGTTCCAGGGAAGGGAGGATCATTCTGATGGACCGATGCGGGAGTCACGGTGAAGGAATGGTCTGTTGACTCCCTGGAGAGATGTCTTCCCCTTGATATGGGCTAGGTTCGTAGAAGGAGAAGCTCAAGGTCACCTTGACTGTATCAGAGGCCTTATTCAACCGGCCCGTGGCAGGGGCCTTATACACCCTGGTCTGTGGCTGAGACCAAAGTTCTCCAGGCCCGTGGCAGGGGCCTTGTACACCCGGTCTGTGGCAGAGACCAACCTCAATGTCTGTGGCAGAGACCGTGCGCCAAAAACTGTTTGAGAAACCTAAGCAGTGAAGTGAATGTGCTACGTTTGTGCCTGGACCTCCTCCACACCTTAAGCTGTCCTGTTTCTTTGCTCTAACCTTTTCTATCTGAGTACAGTTTATTTTGCCATGAGAGAATAAGAGTTGGAGTTTCAGCTGGTGTGGACATTGACTTTACTGGCAATTAAAGGACTTGCCTCTACCTACAGTAGAGGTGAGAATCATCCTCTGGAGGAGTTTTGACTCCGGCTGTGGACACGGCCCGTCAAGTACACCGCTCAACCTCTTTATATAGGATGATACGGGCTGGTAGTGCGGTGTGCCTTTCTCCCTCCTGCGAAGAGCCAACAACATAAAGGCAGGTAAGGGGGAAAGGATCTGTGCGCTACAAAAAAATAAAATAAAAATTTTAATCTTGGCCTAGCAGGACGAGGTCCATATGGAGTAGGAGGTTGAGGTGGCGGTGGATGTGGCTGTGTAGGTGGAAGCGGCGGTGGAGGAGGACGAGGTAGCCAACACTGGTTCAAAAATACAACAATGGCTGGGTAAGGCCGGTGATGTGTCGAATTCTGTCCCCTGTCGAATAGTGTCCGCCCTGTACTGCGCTTGCTGAGTATGTAGGACAAGGGGATTTCAAAAATCTCCCAAGACTAACGGCGCCTGCGTGTTGAGTTCAGGTGAAGGCCACACCATCCGTGGTTCAAGCCGAGCCAAGCAAGGCCGCGATCGAAGCGAGCCCGTGAGGGGCCCTGTTACTATGTGCTACCGTATGTCCTCTTGGATGGTGGGGCTTGAACCTGCACTCACAGCGCAGGCGCCGTTCATCTTCGGAGATTTTGTGAATCTCCTTGTCCTCTGTACTGCGCAAGCGCTGCGCCTGCGCAGTATGGGCCGGGCACAATCCGATGGCCGGACAGTTTTTGTCACAACACCGGTATACATGTCTATTCTGCACAAGGTACGGACAAGTCCTGTGGGATCCATGCCTGGTTCATTTTAATGAACGTGAGCTTGTCCACATTGGCTCTGGACAGGCGGCTGCGCTTGTCTGTGATAACGCCCCCTGCCGTGCTAAATACACGTTCAGATAATACACTGGCTGCAGGGCAGGCCAGCACCTCCAAGGCATAAACGGCAAGCTCAGGCCATGTGCCCAATTTGGAGACCCAGAAGTTAAAGGGGGCAGACCCGTCATCCAGTACGTGTAGGCCTGTGGACACATACTGCTCAACCATGTTGGTGAAATGCTGCCTCCTGCAAAGACGTTCCATCTCAGCTGGTGGTGCTGGTTGTTGTGGCGTGCTGACAAAGCTTTTCCACATTTCGGCCATGCTAACCCTGCCTTCTGAGGTGCTGCCGGTGCCCCGGCTGCGTTGGCGACCTCTTCCTCCTCCTCTGCCTTCGCCTTGTGCTTCCACCGTACGCCCGCTGTCAGGTGGGAATGCCACCAGCAGCGCGTCTACCAGCGTGCGCTTGTACTCGCGCATCTTACGATCCCGCTCCAGTGAGGGAATTAAGGACGGTACGTTGTCCTTGTAACGGGGATCCAGCAGGGTGGCCACCCAGTAATCAGCACCAGTTAAAATGTGGGCAACTCGGCTGTCGTTGCGGAAACACTGCAGCATGTAATCGCTCATGTGTGCCAGGCTGCCCAGAGGCAAAGAAAAGCTGTCCTCTGTGGGAGGTGTATCGTCTGTGTCCTCTGTATCCCCCCAGCCACGCACCAGTAATGGCCACGAGCTGGTCTGAGTGCCACCCTGCTGTGAACATGGCTCCTCCTCCTCCTCCATCTCCTCCTCCACCTCGTCATCCTCCAGAACTGTGCCCTTTCTGCCGGACAATTGTGTACCTGGCGTTTGTTGGTGCAGGAACCCACCCTCGTAGCCACTTGTGAAAGACTGCCCTGAAAGCCTTTGAAATGATCCCGCTTCCTCCTCCTCCTCCTCATCCTCCTGTGCCACATCCTCTTCCATCATCGCACGAAGCGTTTTTTCAAGGAGGCATAGAACTGGGATAGTAACGCTGAGAACGGCGTCATTGGCACTGGCCATGTTGGTGGAGTACTCGAAACAGCGCAACAAGGCACACAGGTCTCGCATGGAGGCCCAGTTATTGGTGGTGAAGTGGTGCTGTTCCGCAAAGCGACTCACGCGTGATTGCTGCAGCTGAAACTCCACTATTGCCTGCTGCTGCTCGCACAGTCTGGCCAGCATGTGCAAGGTGGAGTTCCACCTTGTGGGCACGTCACATATGAGGCGGTGAGCTGGAAGGCCGAAGTTACGCTGCAGCGCTGACAGGCGAGCAGCAGCAGGGTGAGAACGCCGAAAGTGCGCACACACAGCCCGCACTTTCTGCAGCAGCTCTGGCATATTGGGGTAATTTTTAAGGAACCTCTGGACCACCAAGTTCAGCACATGCGCCAGGCAAGGGATGTGCGTCAAACCGGCTAGACCCAGAGCTGCTACGAGATTTCGCCCATTATCGCACACCACCAGGCCGGGCTTGAGGCTCACTGACAGCAACCACTCATCGGTCTGTTGTTCCATGTCCCTCCACAACTCCTGCGCGGTGTGGGGATTTTCCCCCAAACAGGAAAGTTTTAAAACTGCCTGCTGTCGTTTACCCCTGGCTGTGCTGAAGTTGGTGGTGAAGGTGTTACGCTGAATGGATGAGGAGGCGGTAGAGGATGAGGAAGCGGAGAAGGAGGAGTTAGCAACAGGAGGCAAACTGAAGCGCCCTGCAATCCTCGGTGGTGGAAGGACATGCGCCAAACCGCTATCTGCCTCAGGCCCAGCAGCCACTGCATTTACCCAGTGTGCTGTTAGGGAGATATAACGTCCCTGACCGTGCTTACTGGTCCACGCATCCGTAGTTAGGTGGACCTTGCCACAGATGGCGTTGCGCAGTGCACACCTGATTTTGTCCCCCACCTGGTTGTGCAGGGAAGGGATGGCTCGCCTGGAAAAGTAGTGGCGGCTGGGCACGACGTACTGCGGGACAGCCAATGCCATCAGGCTTTTAAAACTCTGCGTCTCCACCAGACGGAATGACAGCATTTCAAAGGCCAGGAATTTTGAAATGCTGGCATTCAGGGCCAGGGATCGCAGGTGGCTAGGGGGGTACTTCCTCTTCCGCTCCAATGTTTGGGAGATAGAGAGCTGAACGCTTCCATGGGACATTGTGGAGATGGTCGGTGACCCAGGTGGTAGTGTTGCTGGCAGATCCTCTGTTTGCGTGGTGACAGGTGCCACTGTCACTACAGAGGTGGATGAAGAGGCCGAGACTGCAGCAGAAGAGGAAGCAGGAGGAGCCAGAGACCTTTCTTGGTTTCTGAGGTGTCTACTCCACTGCAGCTCGTGCTTTGCACTTAGATGCCTGGTCATGCAGCTTGTGCTCAGGTTGAGAACGTTTATGCCTCGCTTCAGGCTCTGATTGCACAGCGTGCAAACCACTCGTGTCTTGTCATCAACACACTGTGTGAAGAACTGCCACGCTAGGGAAGTCCTTGGACCTGGCTTTGGTGTGCTCGGTCCCTTGCTGCGTTGGGCAGTAGCAGATGTACTGTCTAGGGGACGAATGCTCCGTTTTTGCACCCTGCTCCCTCTTCTGCTGTGCTGGTGGCTCTGTGCGACCACCGCCTCTTCCTCCGAACTACACTGGTCACCTGCATAACGTTGATTCCATGTGGGGTCGAGGACCTCATCGTCCTCCACATCATCTTCCACCCAGTCTTCACCCCTGCCCTCCATGTCTGTCTGCACAATTGCGAAAGCAGCAGCAGTTGGCACCTGTGTTTCGTCATCATCCGAGACGTGCTGCGATGGTCCTCCCATGTACCCATCATGAAACATAAGTGGTTGGGCATCGGTGCACTCAATCTCTTCCACTTCTGGGGCAGGGCTAGGTGGATGGCCCTGGGAAACCCTGCTAACAGAGTCATCGAAAAGCAGAAGAGACTGCTGCATGATTTGGGGCTCAGACTGCTTGGCTGATTTGCAAGGGGGTGAGGTGAAAGACTGATGGACATGGGCTTCAGGTGCCAACTCTGATCTTTCATCAGAAGAGTGGGTGGGAGACAATGTGAAGGAACCCGAGGCACTGTCAGCAACCCAATCTACTATCGCCTGTACTTGTCCTGGCCTAAACATTGGTACAGCCTCATTAGGCATGACAAAATACCGCCGCAGGCTCGGTCGCCTACTCGCACCTGAGGAAGGTGTTTCACTTGTGCGTGTAGCTGGCACAGATCCACCACGTCCTCTCCCTGCAACAGGAGCTCCACCAGCAGCACCACGACCGGGGCCACCACGTCCCTTTGACCTTCCCCTCATATTTTCCAAATTTAGGATCTTGCCCTAAATGGCGTTTTTTGGAAGACCACAACACACCCACAGTACGTAATGGCTGAAACGCACAGCTACAGAACTGCAGAAAATGCTATTCAAAAAAAAAAGGTTGTTTTTTTTAGTATAGCACAGTACAAGGAAAATATATATAAATAGTTTTTTTACACACACCTCCAGATGTGTATTTCACACTGCAAAATATTTTCTGTGGCCCTAAATGGCGTTTTTTGAAAGAGCACAACACAACCACAGTATTTAACCACTGAATCGCACAGCTATAGAAGTGCAGAGAATGCTATTCAAAAAAAATTTTGTTTTTTTTAGTATAGCACTGTACAATATATAGAAATTGTTTATTTTACACACCTCCACATGTGTATTTCACACTGCAAAATATTTTCTGTGGCCCTAAATGGCGTTTTTTGAAAGAGCACAACACAACCACAGTATTTAACCACTGAATCGCACAGCTATAGAAGTGCAGAGAATGCTATTCAAAAAAAATGTTGTTTTTTTTAGTATAGCACTGTACAATATATAGAAATTGTTTATTTTACACACCTCCACATGTGTATTTCACACTGCAAAATATTTTCTGTGGCCCTAAATGGCGTTTTTTGAAAGAGCACAACACAACCACAGTATTTAACCACTGAATCGCACAGCTATAGAAGTGCAGAGAATGCTATTCAAAAAAAATGTTGTTTTTTTTAGTATAGCACTGTACAATATATAGAAATTGTTTATTTTACACACCTCCACATGTGTATTTCACACTGCAAAATATTTTCTGTGGCCCTAAATGGCGTTTTTTGAAAGAGCACAACACAACCACAGTATTTAACCACTGAATCGCACAGCTATAGAAGTGCAGAGAATGCTATTCAAAAAAAATGTTGTTTTTTTTAGTATAGCACTGTACAATATATAGAAATTGTTTATTTTACACACCTCCACATGTGTATTTCACACTGCAAAATATTTTCTGTGGCCCTAAATGGCGTTTTTTGAAAGAGCACAACACAACCACAGTATTTAACCACTGAATCGCACAGCTATAGAAGTGCAGAGAATGCTATTCAAAAAAAATGTTGTTTTTTTTAGTATAGCACTGTACAATATATAGAAATTGTTTATTTTACACACCTCCACATGTGTATTTCACACTGCAAAATATTTTCTGTGGCCCTAAATGGCGTTTTTTGAAAGAGCACAACACAACCACAGTATTTAACCACTGAATCGCACAGCTATAGAAGTGCAGAGAATGCTATTCAAAAAAAATGTTGTTTTTTTTAGTATAGCACTGTACAATATATAGAAATTGTTTATTTTACACACCTCCACATGTGTATTTCACACTGCAAAATATTTTCTGTGGCCCTAAATGGCGTTTTTTGAAAGAGCACAACACAACCACAGTATTTAACCACTGAATCGCACAGCTATAGAAGTGCAGAGAATGCTATTCAAAAAAAATGTTGTTTTTTTTAGTATAGCACTGTACAATATATAGAAATTGTTTATTTTACACACCTCCACATGTGTATTTCACACTGCAAAATATTTTCTGTGGCCCTAAATGGCGTTTTTTGAAAGAGCACAACACAACCACAGTATTTAACCACTGAATCGCACAGCTATAGAAGTGCAGAGAATGCTATTCAAAAAAAATGTTGTTTTTTTTAGTATAGCACTGTACAATATATAGAAATTGTTTATTTTACACACCTCCACATGTGTATTTCACACTGCAAAATATTTTCTGTGGCCCTAAATGGCGTTTTTTGAAAGAGCACAACACAACCACAGTATTTAACCACTGAATCGCACAGCTATAGAAGTGCAGAGAATGCTATTCAAAAAAAATTTTGGCTTTTTTAGTATAGCACTGTACAATATATAGAAATTGTTTATTTTACACACCTCCACATGTGTATTTCACACTGCAAAATATTTTCTGTGGCCCTAAATGGCGTTTTTTGAAAGAGCACAACACAACCACAGTATTTAACCACTGAATCGCACAGCTATAGAAGTGCAGAGAATGCTATTCAAAAAAAATGTTGTTTTTTTTAGTATAGCACTGTACAATATATAGAAATTGTTTATTTTACACACCTCCACATGTGTATTTCACACTGCAAAATATTTTCTGTGGCCCTAAATGGCGTTTTTTGAAAGAGCACAACACAACCACAGTATTTAACCACTGAATCGCACAGCTATAGAAGTGCAGAGAATGCTATTCAAAAAAAATGTTGTTTTTTTTAGTATAGCACTGTACAATATATAGAAATTGTTTATTTTACACACCTCCACATGTGTATTTCACACTGCAAAATATTTTCTGTGGCCCTAAATGGCGTTTTTTGAAAGAGCACAACACAACCACAGTATTTAACCACTGAATCGCACAGCTATAGAAGTGCAGAGAATGCTATTCAAAAAAAATGTTGTTTTTTTTAGTATAGCACTGTACAATATATAGAAATTGTTTATTTTACACACCTCCACATGTGTATTTCACACTGCAAAATATTTTCTGTGGCCCTAAATGGCGTTTTTTGAAAGAGCACAACACAACCACAGTATTTAACCACTGAATCGCACAGCTATAGAAGTGCAGAGAATGCTATTCAAAAAAAATGTTGTTTTTTTTAGTATAGCACTGTACAATATATAGAAATTGTTTATTTTACACACCTCCACATGTGTATTTCACACTGCAAAATATTTTCTGTGGCCCTAAATGGCGTTTTTTGAAAGAGCACAACACAACCACAGTATTTAACCACTGAATCGCACAGCTATAGAAGTGCAGAGAATGCTATTCAAAAAAAATGTTGTTTTTTTTAGTATAGCACTGTACAATATATAGAAATTGTTTATTTTACACACCTCCACATGTGTATTTCACACTGCAAAATATTTTCTGTGGCCCTAAATGGCGTTTTTTGAAAGAGCACAACACAACCACAGTATTTAACCACTGAATCGCACAGCTATAGAAGTGCAGAGAATGCTATTCAAAAAAAATGTTGTTTTTTTTAGTATAGCACTGTACAATATATAGAAATTGTTTATTTTACACACCTCCACATGTGTATTTCACACTGCAAAATATTTTCTGTGGCCCTAAATGGCGTTTTTTGAAAGAGCACAACACAACCACAGTATTTAACCACTGAATCGCACAGCTATAGAAGTGCAGAGAATGCTATTCAAAAAAAATGTTGTTTTTTTTAGTATAGCACTGTACAATATATAGAAATTGTTTATTTTACACACCTCCACATGTGTATTTCACACTGCAAAATATTTTCTGTGGCCCTAAATGGCGTTTTTTGAAAGAGCACAACACAACCACAGTATTTAACCACTGAATCGCACAGCTATAGAAGTGCAGAGAATGCTATTCAAAAAAAATGTTGTTTTTTTTAGTATAGCACTGTACAATATATAGAAATTGTTTATTTTACACACCTCCACATGTGTATTTCACACTGCAAAATATTTTCTGTGGCCCTAAATGGCGTTTTTTGAAAGAGCACAACACAACCACAGTATTTAACCACTGAATCGCACAGCTATAGAAGTGCAGAGAATGCTATTCAAAAAAAATGTTGTTTTTTTTAGTATAGCACTGTACAATATATAGAAATTGTTTATTTTACACACCTCCACATGTGTATTTCACACTGCAAAATATTTTCTGTGGCCCTAAATGGCGTTTTTTGAAAGAGCACAACACAACCACAGTATTTAACCACTGAATCGCACAGCTATAGAAGTGCAGAGAATGCTATTCAAAAAAAATGTTGTTTTTTTTAGTATAGCACTGTACAATATATAGAAATTGTTTATTTTACACACCTCCACATGTGTATTTCACACTGCAAAATATTTTCTGTGGCCCTAAATGGCGTTTTTTGAAAGAGCACAACACAACCACAGTATTTAACCACTGAATCGCACAGCTATAGAAGTGCAGAGAATGCTATTCAAAAAAAATGTTTTTTTTTTTAGTATAGCACTGTACAATATATAGAAATTGTTTATTTTACACACCTCCACATGTGTATTTCACACTGCAAAATATTTTCTGTGGCCCTAAATGGCGTTTTTTGAAAGAGCACAACACAACCACAGTATTTAACCACTGAATCGCACAGCTATAGAAGTGCAGAGAATGCTATTCAAAAAAAATGTTGTTTTTTTTAGTATAGCACTGTACAATATATAGAAATTGTTTATTTTACACACCTCCACATGTGTATTTCACACTGCAAAATATTTTCTGTGGCCCTAAATGGCGTTTTTTGAAAGAGCACAACACAACCACAGTATTTAACCACTGAATCGCACAGCTATAGAAGTGCAGAGAATGCTATTCAAAAAAAATGTTGTTTTTTTAGTATAGCACTGTACAATATATAGAAATTGTTTATTTTACACACCTCCACATGTGTATTTCACACTGCAAAATATTTTCTGTGGCCCTAAATGGCGTTTTTTGAAAGAGCACAACACAACCACAGTATTTAACCACTGAATCGCACAGCTATAGAAGTGCAGAGAATGCTATTCAAAAAAAATGTTGTTTTTTTTAGTATAGCACTGTACAATATATAGAAATTGTTTATTTTACACACCTCCACATGTGTATTTCACAGTGCAAAATATTTTCTGTGGCCCTAAATGGCGTTTTTTGAAAGAGCACAACACAACCACAGTATATAACCGCTGAATCGCACAGCTGCAGAGAATGCTATTCAAAAAAAAGTTTTTCTTTTTTTTTTAGTATAGCATAGTACAAGAAAAATATAGAGAAATTGGTTATTTCACACAACTAGAGATATACACTGCAAAATATTTTTTTTGCCCAAAAATAGGTCTTTTTTGCGCACAACAAAGTGCCGTTTTTTTTTTTGCAACAGCACAATAAAGTGCCTTTTTTTTGGGGGGGGGCCCAAAAATGGGTCTTTTTAGCAAAAGCACAATAAAGTGCCTTTTTTTTTTTTTTTCTGACCAAAATAGGTCTTTTAGCAAGAGCACAATACAGCCACAGTATGGAATAGGTGTATCACTCAACGTAATGCAGTGCTGGTGCACTGAGCTTGCAACACAAACAGATAAACCTATGCAGATCGCTGAGCTATTATATCTCTCAATCTGGACTCCTATCTAAATCTCTCTCCCTGAAAGCACAAACAGGATCCTGCCCCTACACTACACTACACTACACTGTCTCCCTATCTTTTCTATCAGTAGATTGCAGAATCAGGACTAACTCCTATTCTCTCCCTCACAGCAACAGCAGCCAGGATCCTTTCCCTACACTGTCTAAAAGCAGAGTGACGATCTGTGCTGTGTGCCTCTTTCTTATATAGAAGCTGGTCACATGCTGGGTCACATGTTGCACTGACCAATTACAGCCATGCCATTAGTAGGCATGGCTATGATGGCTTCTAAGGGCACACCAGCTAATCAAATGGTGATTGGCTGGCCCCTGAAGCATTTCTAACTGCGCCATTAAATTCCCGAATCCGAACCCGAACCCGGACTTTAGCGCAAAATCCGGGTCCGGGTCCGGGGTCGGGAAAACGCCAAAATTCGGTACGGACCCGAACTTTACAGTTCGGGTCCGCTCAACACTACTTACTATGTGTGAACTATCTACAAACGAACGACTGAGGAATAAATCAACACAAGGTTTTATAAACAAAGAAAAAAGTCAAAATAAGATCACGTTGAAAGCATTCCTAGAAAATCAATTACAAACTGTATTATTTATTTAATCTAAAAAAAAAATATTCAATTTATTATATTCATTAAAAATTCAGATATAGTATGAGCATGAATAAGTACACTTTCAGTTTACTAAATTATACCTATACAACAATGCACAACAATGGCAAACTATCAAAATATCAGCCAGTGGTTGCCAGCAAGCAAGTCTATTAAAGAGGTATGAATGTTCACAGAGCTTAGTTATTAAAGTGAAGCTGTGTTCACTTTATTAATTTAATTTAATTTAAAAAATTCTTTATTTATAACTTTATCTATTAGTTTAAATTGTGATATAGAGTGTATAAAGCTTTCAGAGGAGAGCCGATTTATTAATATTTGCACTTATCTGAATGAGATTATAAGCAAATAGAATAAGTGATGAATGGCCAGGGTGGGTGGTGTATTGAGAAGATCATGGACAGAAATGCAAAGTAATGTAAAGTAAAGTTAATGAAAAGTAAAATGTAAAAATAGACAAAATATCAGTTATAATTTAAAATGAAATTATAATACCTATGTGAGACCTATGTGTGTTTTTATTTATATCCAGACATTCCTGTGGCATTTGTAACTGGGTAAATTTATATAGCCGTAAATACAAAATTGTCACAGAAATGTGCTGATGTAAATAAAAAAATAATAATTTATGAGTAGCCCCTCTCACATGGGTCTTATATTAACTTTATATTTTTATTTTATTAGTGAGGAAATATACCCACACTAGACCTCAGGGGCCCCTAAGCATTAGGGTATTTTTTAGGGGTTAAAGGTCCCCAACTATTTGAGCCCATAGAGGGGATGGCCCTGTATGTATGTGTCTGTAGATGTACAAACATGGACATTTACAAGCTGCTCTATATCTGCAGGGGCTGTTGAACAGTGACAGGGGAAATAGAGGACATAATTCCTCCACTTCCTCATCACATCATGGCTAGGGCTGAGCGAACCCGAACTGTAAAGTTCGGGTTCGTACCGGACTTTTGGGTTTTTGGTACCCAGACTCGAACCCGAACAATTTACTGTATGTTCGGGTTCGAGTTCGGTGTTCGGCAATGTAATGGCACATTTTAAAAAGCTGCAGGGCAGCCAATCAACATTCGTTTAACTCGTGTGCCTTAGAAGCCATCACAGCCATGCCTACTAATGGCATGGCTGTGATTGGCCAGTGCAGCATGTGACCCAGCCTCTATATAAGCTAGAGGCACATAGCACAGCACGTCACTCTGCTTTAGATAGTGTAGGGAAAGGTTGCTGCTGCTGCTTTGAGGGAGAGAATTAGATAGGAGTCCTGATTCAGAAATCAAATTACTCAGCGATCTACCTTGATTTTGTTGTGTGGGTGCAGTGCACAATCTTTTTACCCTGCCCTGAGCCCAGTGCCAGAGATAAGATAACTTTTATCCGTCTGTTAGTTAGGTTGGCCACTACTACTCCTTGAGCGGTGTCCTGCATCCACCAGTGTTCTTCAGGATCCCACCAGCTCTGCTCTCCTGGACCCATCTGGCAACCTGTGCTTCTATGGGCACTACACCCTCTGTACCCAACCTCAGAGGTGTACTGCACTCAGCTGCAAGGGGAGCCCTCTCGGCATTTCGGCCTCCAACCAGGTACGTGACAGTACTATCAAGCCATGTCTGAGGCCGACAGAGGTGCTTCCCCACTCGAGCTGATGTTCCAACAAGTCACCTCCCTTACACAAGCCATTCAGAGACTCCAAGAGGGCTATCTTCATCTGGAAGATCGGTTGCATCACTCACCTGTTGTTCCAGCCTCGGTAGAGTCCAATCAGCCTTCCACCGACACAGCACCAGCTTTCCTGCCTCCAGAAGCTACTTCTCCAACCCATACAGTGATGGTGTCTTCTCCCGAACCACGGGTACCAACACCCGAACGATTCCTCGGAGATCGAAAGAAGTTCAGGGCTTTTAAGAATGCATGCCTTCTGTACTTGGCCCTCCAGCCTAGGACTTTTTCTTCCGAGTTCGTAAAAGTAGGATTCATAATTTCCCTACTATCCAAGGAACCCCAAGCTTGGGCCCACAACCTGCTGGAACAAAAGAGCCCGGCTTTGGATACCATGGACAATTGCTTTGAGGCTATGACTCTATTGTATGATGACCCCCAGCGTGTGGCACTCCGCTGAATCAGCCTTAGCTGCCTTACGGCAAGGAGACCACCCAGTGGAAGATTATACCGTAGAATTTCACAGATGGTCCACCGATACAAGCTGGAATGAAGCAGCACTCAGGTTTCAGTACCGCCAAGGACTGTCTGAGACCCTTAAAGATGAGCTGGCCTGAGTTGCTGTTCCTGACACTCTTGACAAACTTATTTTCTTAGCCATTCAGCTTGACAGGCGCCTGCGGGAACGGCGGGCGGAATATGCTCAAAACTCCCAGCCTACTCAGAGACCACCCAAGTCTTCACCTACCATTGCACCTACGCCTTCCTGCTCTAAAAATCTGAAGAAAGGACCAAAGCAAGTTGGGTTGGTCCATTCTCCTCTTACCTTTGATGAGAGACAACGCCGGCGGCAGGCCTCTCTTTGCCTATACTGCAGAGGGGCTGGACACTTCTTACGCAGTTGCCCCATAAGACTCAGTAAGGTCTACCCACCGAGGACCACACATCTCCAAGTTTCTGGATCCTCCATTTCCTACCTTGCTCTCCCCATCTCCTTACAAATGGCAGGAAGGGAGTTCCGGTTACAAGCAATTATTGACTCTGGGGCTTGCAGCTGCTTTATGGACTCATCTCTGGCTAAAAGACTTGGTGTGCCCCTTTATGAGAAGAAACAAGGACTAGAAGTTCTGCTAGCCGATGGTTCTTTGCCCTGTTCTGGACTTGTCACTCAAGAAACCATGCCCATCTTCATTACTACTGATATCGGCCACCAAGAATTTGTCAGTTTTGACATTTTACACTCTCCCATGTTCCCCATCATCTTGGGAATGCCGTGGCTACTGGCACACAACCCGCGAATCAACTGGGTCAAGAAGGAAATCTCTCTTTCTTTGGAGTATTGCCTACAACATTGCTTTGCTCCCAACTCCAGTGAGCCCGCTACCTGCCTGACCGTGCAACCTGCTCTCGACAACCTTCAGCATGTCCCCCCAGCTTATCATGAGTTCATAGACGTTTTCGACAAGAAAAAAGCCGATGTCCTTCCACCTCACCGACCTTATCAGCCTTATGATTGTCCGAAAGAACTGCTCCCGGGGGCTGAGATTCAGTTCGGACGAATCTTTCCCCTATCCGAAAACGAGCTGGAAGCTCTACGTTTATATATTGATGAGAGCCTGGAAAAGGGGTTTATCCGACCCTCTTCTTCTCCTGCTGGGGCGGGTATATTCTTTGTGGAGAAGAAGGATGGCACATTACGGCCATGTGTAGACTACAGAGACATCAACAAAATTACCGTAAAAAATCGATACCCGCTCCCTCTGGTCCCTGAACTCTTTCAAAGATTCCGAACCGCCCAGATTTTCACTAAACTAGATCTGAGGGGCACCTACAATCTCATCCGCATCCGCCAGGGAGACGAGTGGAAGACAGCATTCCGGACGAGGTTCGGCCACTTCGAATACCTTTTAATGCCGTTCGGATTATGCAATGCTCCAGCTACGTTCCAGCATCTAGTGAACGATATCTTCCGGGAATTCCTCGACTACTTTGTAATTGTATACCTCGATGATATTCTCATCTTTTCTGCCTCTTTGGAACTCCACCGATCCCACGTAAAAAAGGTGCTCCTAACCCTGAGAAAACATGGACTATATGTCAAGGCAGACAAATGTGATTTCGAGAAAACATCTATTCAGTTTCTGGGCCTCATCATCTCCACAGAAGGAATTGCAATGGATCCAAAGAAAGTGGAAGCAATACTCGACTGGCCAGCTCCCTCGGACAAGAAGGGTGTTCAGCGCTTCATAGGGTTTTCCAATTTTTACAGGAAGTTTGTGAAGGGTTTCTCCACCACCATAGCACCCATCACTCAGTTGATCCGTCAGAAGGCCCGTTTCCAGTGGTCCCCAGAAGCTCAGACAGCCTTTGACAAATTAAAGAATCTATTCACTTCTGCACCTATCTTACAGCACCCAGATCCAACCTTACCTTATGTACTGGAAGTAGACGCTTCTGAAATAGTGACAGGGGCAATCCTGTCTCAACAGCAGGGTCCCACGGTTCTTTTTTACCCCGTAGCCTTTTTCTCTCAAAAGATGAGTCCACCAGAAAGAAATTATGACGTCGGAGATCGAAAGCTACTGGCCATTAAATCTGCCTTAGAAGAATGGAGGTACTTACTGGAGGGGACCGCTCATTCTATTATGAATTTTACAGACCATAAGAACCTGGAGTACCTCAGGACAGCGAAACGTTTAAGACCTCGGCAAGCCCGATGGGCTTTGTTTTTCTCCAGGTTCAATTTCCACCTTACATATCGGCCAGGTTCCAAGAATGGGAAAGCGGATGCACTCTCCCGAATGTTTCCAAACACCCCTGAAACAACAGAGCCAAGTACGATCCTTTTCTCGCAAAATTTTTTGCTCATTCAACCTGATGTAAAGACTTTGATCAGACAAGCCTCTGCCCAGTGCCCTGGATTTTTGTGGCATCAGGATAAGATTTTTGTCCCCCAACCAGTGAGACTCAGAGACCATAAACTTGCCGGACATTTTGGAATACGAAGAACCACAGAACCACGGAACTTGTTCAGCGCTCCTTTTGGTGGGCCAGCCTAAGACAGGACTGCAAAGAATATGTTAATTCTTGCACCACGTGCCAGCGCAATAAGGGTTCCAATACCAAGCCATGGGGACTTTTGAGGCCACTACCCATTCCTGAACAACCCTGGAAAGAAATATCCATGGATTTTATAGTATACTTGCCCCCCCTCTGGGGGATGTACCACCATCATGGTAGTGGTAGACCGCCTTTCCAAAATGGCACATTTTCTCCCGATGATCGGCACACCCTCCGCTTCGGATACAGCAAACATGTTTATTAAAGAGATTGTCAGGTTACACGGACTACCGGATAGCATTGTCTCCGACAGAGGAGTACAATATACTTCCAAGTTCTGGAGAGATCTTTGCAAGTCCTTATCAATTGAAGTATGTCTTTCCTCAGCTTACCACCCCCAGAGCAATGGCCAAACAGAAAGGACTAATCAGACCTTAGAACAGTACCTTCGATGCTTTTTTACCTGCTCACAAGATGACTGGATCTCCCTTCTTCCCTGTGCAGAGTTTGCATATAATAATTCTTTACATGCAGCAATCAATCAGTCTCCCTTCTGGGCAAATTATGGATTTCACCCCTCCTTCCTTCCGAATACTATACCCGAAGCATCTACTCCCGCTGTCCAGGATCGATTAAGGTCCATTCAAACCAACTACAAGGTACTTCAGGAGGCCATGCGAAAAGCTCAAGAGGATTATAAAAGGTTTCATGACAAGAGAAGAAGAGGGAATCCTGTCTTTAAGACTGGAGACAAGGTATGGTTTTCTTCAGTGAACCTTAAGCTCTCATGTCCCTCCCGGAAGCTTGGACCCAAGTTCATCGGCCCCTTCGAAATTAAAAGAGAAATAAATCCAGTGGCTTTTGAACTGGCACTACCCAATACCTACAAGATCCACCCAGTATTTCACACCTCCCTGCTCAAACCAGCGGTATCCAGTCCTTTTCCTGGAAGAGAGGAGCCACCTCCACCCCAGTCTTAGTAGAGGGGGAAACGGAATTCGAGGTGGAAGCTATTATGGATTGCCAGAGGAGAGGTAGGCAGATCCAGTATCTCATCAAGTGGAAGGGATATCCCCCAGAAGACAATTCCTGGGAGTCTGCAAACAATGTGCACGCTCCTGGACTGGTGCGGGACTTTCACAGTGGACATCCTGAAGCATTGGCCCATGGGGGCATCCGGAGGCTGCCCCTTGGGGGGGCACTGTTAGGGAAACGGCCGTAGGAGAACTGGCAATCGTGCCAGTACTAGTAATGGCCGCTTCCAGCACATCCCTGTGCGCACTGATGCAAGCGGCACGATGTGCAATAGAACCAACAGGCGCGCGCATGCGCGGGAGCGTCAATTGGCGCGCACAACAGATGCAGCCACTTGCTGGCCTATATAAGACGGCCACTGAGCCCCTCTCATTGCTTGATAGTCATCAGCCTTCCTGTGTTCCCGAGACCCTGTTTAACTGCTGTTTGGATTCCTGTTGTGACCCGGCTTGTTCCTGACCTGTCTGATCTGCTCTCCTGGTTTGACCCTCTGGCTTGCTTTACCGACTTGTTGCCTTCTCCTCCACCTGATCCCGGCTTGTTCCACGGACTTTGCCACAGTCATCTGTTCCTGCCTGCTTCCTATTACCAGACCATTGGCTTGTTTCCGTTCCTGCAACCCGCCTCTTCCTCCTGCTGGATCTACTGGGTTTGACCCTCAGCCTGGCTGCCACTACTACTCCTTGAGCGGTGTCCTGCATCCACCAGTGTTCTTCAGGATCCCACCAGCTCTGCTCTCCTGGACCCATCTGGCAACCTTTGCTTCTATGGGCACTACACCCTCTATACCCAACCTCAGAGGTGTACTGCATTCAGCCGCAAGGGGAGCCCTCTTGGCATTTCGGCCTCCAACCAGGTATGTGACAGTTGGTCTATTATGCTATTCTAAAAACACCCATTTAGGGCAAAAAAAATAAAAAATTCTGAGTTTCCTGCATATCTGTATTTAGTGAGATACACACTTTAGATCAGAGGTCTCAAACTGGTGGCCCTCCAGCTGTTGCGAAACTACAAGTCCCATGATGCATTGCAAGGCTGACAGTTACAAGCATGACTCCCACAGGCAGAGGCATGATGGGACTTGTAGTTTTACAACAGCTGGAGGGCCACCAGTTTGAGACCCCTGCTTTAGATACTGTACTGTTGTTTTATTCTGCTATTCAAAAAAAAAAATAGGTCAAAAAAAAAATTAGGTCAATGTTTTCTGCATATCTGTATGTGTGAGATACACACTTAAGATACTGTTCTCCTATTCAGCTATTCAAAAGAATAATTATTTAGGGCAAAAATAATATTTTTGGTGCGTTTTCTGCATATCTGTACGTGTGAGATACACCCTTTAGATCAGGGGTCTCAAACTGGCGGCCCTCCAGCTGTTGCGAAACTACAAGTCCCATCATGCCTTTGCCTGTGGGAGTCATGCTTGTAATTATCAGCCTTGCAATGCCTCCTGTGACTTGTAGTTTCGTAACAGCTGGAGGGCCACCAGTTTGAGAACCCTGCTTTAGATACTGTTGCTCTATTCTGCTAGTCTAAAAACACCCATTTAGGGCAAAAAAAATATTTTGCAGTGTTTCCTGCATATCTGCACCTGTGAGATACACCCTTTAGATACTGTTGCTCTATTCTGCTATTAAAAAAAAAACACATTTAGGGCAAAAAAATATATTTTGCAGTGTTTCCTGCATATCTGTATGTGTGAGATACACACTTTAGATACTGTTGTTTTATTCTGCTATTCAAAAAATAATAATTTAGGGCAAAAAAAAATTTTGGCAACGTTTTCTGCATATCTGTCGTGTGAGATACACACTTTAGATACTGTTGCTCTATTCTGCTATTCAAAAAAAAAACATTATGGGGAAAAATCTTAAACTACGGCCTAGTCTGTATCTGTACGTGTGAGGTACACCCTTTAGATACTGTTGCTCTATTCTGGTATTCCAAAAAAAAAACATTTAGGGGGAAAAAATAATAATTTGCAGCGTTTCCTGCATATCTGTATGTGTGAGATACACAATTTAGATACTGTTGCTCTATTTTGCTATTCAAAAAAACACATTTAGGTGAAAAATCTTCAATTTCGGCCTAGGCTGTATCTCTACTTGTGAGATACACCCTTTAGATACTGTTGTTCTATTCTGCTATTCTAAAAACACCCATTTAGGGCAAAAAAAAAAATTTTGCAGCGTTTGCTGCATATCTGTACATGTGAGATACACCCTTTAGATACTGTTGTTCTATTCTGCTATTCAAAAAACACCCATTTAGGGCAAGATCCTAAATTTGAGAAATATGAAGAGAACGTCAAATAAGGGACGTGGCCCCGGTCGTGGTGCTGCTGGTGGAGCTCCTGTTGCAGGGAGAGGACGTGGTCGATCTGTGCCAGCTACACGCACAAGTGAAACACCTTCCTCAGGTGCGAGTGGGTGACAGAGCCTGCAGCGGTATTTTGTCGGGCCTAATGCGGCTCTACGAATGTTGAGGCCAGGACAAGTACAGGTGATAGTAGATTGGGTTGCTGACAGTGCCTCCAGTTCCTTCACATTGTCTCCCACCCAGTCTCCTGCTGAAAGATCAGAGTTGGCACCTGCAGCCGATGTCCATCAGTCTTTCACCTCACCCGCTTGCAAATCAGCCAAGCAGTCTGAGCCCCAAGTCATGCAGCAGTCTCTTCTGCTTTTTGATGACTCTGTTATCAGGGTTTCCCAGGGCCATCCACCTAGCCCTGCCCCAGAAGTGGAAGAGATTGAGTGCACCGATGCCCAACCACTTATGTTTCAAGATGAGTACATGGGAGGACCATCGCAGCACGTCTCGGATGATGAAGAAACACAGGTGCCAACTGCTGCTGCTTTTGCAATTGTGCAGACCGACAAGGAGGGCAGGGGTGAAGACTGGGTGGAAGATGATGTAAAGGACGATGAGGTCCTCGACCCCACATGGAATCAACGTCATGCAGGCGACCTGTGTAGTTCGGAGGAAGAGGCGGTGGTCGCACAGAGCCACCAGCACATCAGAAGAGGAACAGGGTGCAAAAGCAGAGCGTCCGTCCCCTAGACAGTACGCCTGCTACTGCCCAACGCAGCAAGGGACCGAGCACACCAAAGCCAGGTCCAAGGAGTTGCCTAGCGTGGCAGTTCTTCAGACAATGTGCTGATGACAAAACACAAGTGGTTTGCACGCTGTGCAATCAGAGCCTGATAAACGTTCTCAACCTGAGCACAACCTGCATGACCAGGCATCTAAGTGCAAAGAACGAGCTGCAGTGGAAGGTCTCTGGCTCCTCCTGCTTCCTCTTCTGGAGCAGTCTCGGCCTCTTCATCCACCTCTGTAGTGACAGTGGCAACTGCCACCCCGCAAACAGAGGATCTTCCAGCAACACTACCACCTGGGTCACCAACCATCTCCTCAATGTCCCATGGAAGCGTTCAGCTCTCTATCTCCCAAACACTGGAGCGGAAGAGGAAGTACCCCCCCTACCCACCCGCGATCCCTGGCCCTGAATGCCAGAATTTCAAAATTCCTGGCCTTTGAAATGTTGTCATTCCGTCTGGTGGAGACGCAGAGTTTTAAAAGCCTGATAGCATTGGCTGTCCCACAGTACGTCGTGCCCAGCCACCACTACTTTTCCAGGCAAGCCATTCCTTCCCTGCACAACCAAGTGGGGGACAAAATCAGGTGTGCACTGCGCAACGCCATCTGTGGCAAGGTCCACCTAACTAGGGATACGTGGACCAGTAAGCATGGTCAGGGACGTTATATCTCCCTAACAGCACACTGGGTAAATGCAGTGGTGGCTGGGCCTGAGGCGGATAGCAGTTTGGCTCATGTCCTTCCACCACCAAGGATTGGAGGGCGCTTCAGTTTGCCTCCTGTTGCTAACTCCTCCTACTCCGCTTCCTCATCCTCTACCGCCTCCTCAACCAGTCAGCGTAACACCTTCACCACCAACTTCAGCACAGCTAGGGGTAAACGACAGCAGGCAGTTTTAAAACTCTTAAAACTTTCCTGTTTGGGGGAAAAACCCCACACCGCGAAGGAGTTGTGGAGGGACATGGAACAACAGACCGATGAGTGGTTGCTGTCAGTGAGCCTCAAGCCCGGCCTGGTGGTGTGCGATAATGGGTGAAATCTCGTAGCAGCTCTGGGCCTAGCCGGTTTGACGGACATCCCTTGCCTGGCGCATGTACTGAACTTGGTGGTCCAGAGGTTCCTTAAAAATTACCCCAATATGCCAGAGCTGCTGCAGAAAGTGCGGGCCGTCTGTGCGCACTTTCGGCGTTCTAACCCTGCTGCTGCTCGCCTGTCAGTGCTGCAGCGTAACTTCGGTCTTCCCGCTCACCGCCTCATATGTGACGTGCCCACAAGGTGGAACTCCAGAGTCGCTCTGCGGAACAGCACCACTTCACCACCAATAACTGGGCCTCCATGCGAGACCTGTGTGTCTTGTTGCGCTGTTTCTAATACGCCACCAACAAGGCCAGTGCCGATGACGCCGTTCTCAACTATCCCAGTTCTATGCCTCCTTGAAAAAACGCTTCGGGCGATGATGAAAGGGGATGTGGCACAGGAGGAGGAGGAGGAGGAAGAGGGATCATTTCCAAGGCTTTCAGGGCAGTCATTCACAAGTGGCTCAGAGGGTGGGTTCCTGCACCAACAAACGCCAGGTACACAATTGTCCAGCAAGGGCACAGTTCTGGAGGATGACGAGGTGGAGGATGAGGAGGAGGAGATGGAGGAGGAGGAACCATGTTCACAGCAGGGTGGCACCCAGACTAGCTCATGGCCATCACTGGTGCGTGGCTGGGGGGATACAGAGGACACAGACGATACACCTCCCACAGAGGACAGCTTTTCGTTGCCTCTGGGCAGCCTGGCACACATGAGCGATTACATGCTGCAGTGTCTCCGCTACGACCGCTGAGTTGCCCACATTCTAACTGGTGCTGATTACTGGGTGGCCGCGCTGCTGGATCCCCGTTACAAAGACAACGTACCATCCTTAATTCCCTCACTGGAGCGTGATCGTAAGATGCATGAGTACAAGTGCACGCTGGTAGACGCGCTGCTGGTGGCATTCCCACCTGACAGCGGGGGCACAGTGGAAGCACAAGGCGAAGGCAGAGGAGGAGGAAGAGGTCGCCAATGCAGCCGGGGCACCGCCAGCACCTCAGAAGGCAGGGTTAGCATGGCCAAAATGTGGAAAAGCTTTGTCAGCACGCCACAACAACCAGCACCACCAGCTGATATGGAACGTCTTAGCAGGAGGCAGCATTTCACCAACATGGTGGAGCAGTATGTGTGCACACGCCTACACATACTGAATGACGGGTCTGCCCCCTTCAACTTCTGGGTCTCCAAATTAGGCACATGGCCTGAGCTTGCCCTTTACGCCTTGTAGGTGCTGGCCTGCCCTGCAGCCATTGTATTATCTGAACGTGTATTTAGCATGGCAGGGCGCGTTGTCACAGACAAGCGCAGCCGCCTGTCCAGAGCCAATGTGGATAAGCTCACGTTCATTAAAATGAACCAGGCATGGATCCCACAGGACTTGTCTGTACCTTGTGCAGAATAGACATGTATACCGGCCTTGCCCAGCCAATGTTGTATTTTTGATCTTTCTCACTCTTTTGGGGTGTACCCTAATTAAAAAAAAATAAAAAAAAAACAGTGTTGGCTACCTCGTCCTCCTCCACCGCCGCTTCCACCTACACCGCCACATCCACTGCCACCTCAACCTCCTACTCCATATGGACCTCGTCCTCCTAGGTCAAGATTATTATTTTTTATTTTTATGTATTTTATATTATTTTTAGTTATTTCCCTATTCACATTTGTTTGCAGAGCCCTTGCCATGCTCTTAACAATATTTTGCTGCCATTTTCAGCCATCTAGTCCTTTCCATTACTTTTTTAGAGCCATTTTAGTCCTCAAAAGTTCGGGTCCCCATTGACTTCAATGGGGTTCGGTTCTGGTTTCGGGGTCAAGTTCGGGTCCCGAACTCGAACTTTTATGCGAAGTTCTGCCGAACCCGTCGAACCCAATCTTCCAGGTGTCGGCTCAGCTCTAATCACGGCCTTTTTCCTCTTCTCTCCCAGTTTTTGACATCTCTGAGGTGGAGAAGCAGGGGGCAAGATATAATACACAAAGGGACAGTTAGGGACTTCTATTGCACCTAACTTAAACTGTTGTTGACTCCTCTGGCAGCTGCTCACGAGAGAGGCAGAGGTGGAGAACACCATCCCATCTCCAATTCTCATTGCAGCCTTTTAACCACTTCGCGCCCGGGCCATTGGCAAAAGGCGTCCGCATTGCGGCGCTCAATTGCCGAGAGGATGTCCTCCTGTTTATTTCTGCAATGCGCGCCGCCTCGGGGAAAAGCTGTGCCCGCCGTGTCACGCGGGTGCCGATGCGCGTGCCTGGCGGCCGCGATGTCCGCTAGGTACCCGCGATCGGCTGTCACAGAGCCAGGGACGTGGATCTGTGTGTGTAAACACAGAGATCCACATCCTGTCAGGGAGAGGAGACCGATGCTGTGTCCCTTGTACATAGGGACACAGATCGGTCACCTCCCCCAGTCAGTCCCCTCCCCCCACAGTAAGAATCACCTAGCAGGGAATACATTTAACCCCTTGATCGCCCCCTAGTGTTAACCCCTTCCCTGACAGTCACATTTATACAGTAATCAATGCATATTTATAGCACTGTTCACTGTATAAATGTGAATGGTCCCAAAAATGTGTCAAAAGTGTCCGATGTGTCCGCCATAA
The DNA here is from genome assembly GCA_029206835.1 of Rana muscosa. Classification (NCBI taxonomy): domain Eukaryota; kingdom Metazoa; phylum Chordata; class Amphibia; order Anura; family Ranidae; genus Rana; species Rana muscosa. The sequence continues at coordinate 275,839,232 of CM055125.1, read as the reverse complement.
TGTCGCAGTCACAATAAAAATCGCAGAGTGCCGCCATTACTAGTGAAAAAAAAAAAAAAAAAAATGTCATAATTCTATTCCTTTTTTTGTAGGCGCTATAACTTTTGCGCAAAACAATCCCTTTTCCCCTATTGCGTTTTTTTTTTTTTTTTTTTACCTAAAATATGTAGAAGAATACGTATCGGCGTAAACTGAGAAAAAAAAAGTTTTTTTTAAAAAAAATTGGGATATTTATTATAGCAAAAAGTAAAAAATATTGTGTTTTTTTCAAAATTGTCGCTCTATTTTTGTTTATAGAGCAAAAAATAAAAACCGCAGAAATGATCAAATACCACCAAAAGAAAGCTATATTTATGGGAAAAAAAGGACGTCAATTTTGTTTGGGAGCCACGTCGCATGGCCGCGCAATTGTCATTCAAAGCGTGACAGTGCTGAAACCTGAAATTTTGCCTGGGCAGGAAGGGGGTTATGTGCCCAGTTGTCAAGTGGTTAAACTGCTGCACAGTAGAGATACGCCATGATATTCACCATTGCCAATCATCTCATCTGCATGTTTAATAAACATACACCTTAATTATCTAATCTCTACTTGCCCTTCAGCTCATACCTTTCTGGAAACATCCCATTATTACCCTAATGAGGTGTGCTCAAAAGAAAATATTATATATGTGTAAAGTCCCATATGGGTATGTGTATCAACAGTCTGAAGAGATCCATTGGGATCGAAACGCGTCAGCACATATACGGATGCATGTGAAATGTTAATCTGTATGGCAATGTTGTGTCTTAAATCTGTGTGGTTATTATATACATGTTTTTACCGGAGTATATACGTGTTGGGACTGTACTTAATGTGTATACACAATAAATTTTTAACATGCATTATTGTAAATCATTTTCGGAATTTTGCTGCAGAAAGCCCCTTGGGGAAATTTCCTATTCTTCTGTTAATTTTCGGGGTGCGCAGCGCCTTTCACTCTCAGTATACGTGTCCTTCCCATTCTTTCGTGTATCAACAGACTATTCTCTTTTAGTAAATCAAGATAGAAAAATATCCTTGCATCATTAGAGAACTGTGGCCTGGCAAAAATATTGCAAAAACTACTGCATTTTTGTTTCTGTATAAACAAGCAAGAACATATTGAAACTTCTCTTATGTGTATACAATATAGAATGGCACAGTGTAGCAAAAGCATATGTTTAAAAAAAAAAAAAATGCAACATCTAATATATGAATTAAATACTGAACTCTAAAGAAATACAAATAAATTGCTAAGGAAGAATGGTCCACCAGTAGACATAAAAATGCTTGCAGTTTCTAATCACTGTCTCTTGTTTCATAATCACAGAGTCTATTAGAAAAATAACTGAATAAAGTGTAGATCCCAATAAAAAAAATGTAATGCTCTTGCTCTTGCTAAAACATACAAGGCTGCTCCTTGTTGGGTCCAGATAATATCAATGCATATGGTCATATAAAATAAATACAGCAGTACCTGACCCCCTCTGTATGTGGTAAAATGTGGTAAAATTGTTCTAATGATTATTTTAAAATATACAAAAATCATCAAATGTACTAAAGTTTAAAATAATATGTAGTAAACTGATTCTAGGCTTGATGTTTAAAGTGAGCACAAATTCATCCCACCTCAGCTCTTTAATAAATAATGGTGCACAGCAAACATGGACATATTTTTCATTATCTGGCAAACTCAGACTTGTGCATTGTCCAAGAGTTCACCAGATTCTAATTGTCCATGATGGTTTTTGTACCTCATATTTATGACATTGCAAATGATTCCCAGTGATCATACCTAATGGCAGATTTATAAAAAAAACTGAACATGTGTGGACTTCATTAACAATAGACATTGGAAGAGATGTACTAAAACTTATGCACACAAATCTGGTGCAGTTGGTCATAGTAACCAATCAGCTTCTAACTTCAGATTGTTCAATTAAGCTTTGGCAATAAAAACCTGGAAGCTGACTGGCTACTATGCACAGCTGCGCCAGATTCTGAGTACACCAGTTTTAGTAAATCTCCCCTATTGTGTATTTTAATTTCAATTTTTTTTTTATTTTGTCCAAAAAAATAAAAAATTGTTCATTACAGAAAATAATCATTACAGTAAATTCATCAAATAAAATTCAATACACTATAATTCCCAGAGGATGCTTAAGATGTTTCAATATTCCAAAGGTAAGCCTAACTCTATGATATCTAGAACTAACAAGATAGACCTATTGTGTATTTTCAATGTCTGCAGTGCTAGTGTGGCATGAAACTAATTAGGAGAGGTTATTTAATTTCTATTACATCAGGTCATTCACAATAACTACTATTTGCTAAAAAAATATATTTATATATAAAAAAAATAGTAATTAAAAAATATGTTATAATAATACATTTTCAGCATTAACCACTATTATATTGTGTGAAAATCTGGAGTCTTAAGGGAACATTTTTGCAGAGCTTCCTTTTTTTTTTCAACAAGGTTAAAAAAAAAACGATTTTTATCTTCACCTGATGGATTTATTCTGTGAAATTCAATTTCAAAAGTTCCCACTAAATTTCCTTTAAGAAAATGCATAAAATAAAGATTTTTTTGAGGCAAAGTCTGAAAAATATGAAGCTGTGAAGCATCAGAATGAGATTGCAGGAAATTAATAAAAAAAAAAAAAATGGCAATTTTAGGTCAGAATATATGTAATTTACAAATTTACCTGCCGATTTTTTATGGTATATTTTACTTTCATTATATTTTTTATTTAAATAATCTTTCAAATATACAGTTGCATAAAACATGAATTCATTGCTTGAATAGACAAAACTGTAATAATGTGTATATATTACAGGAATTGTGTCTCTATACTGTCATAAAAAGTACACTTTACACTCAAGTATCTAGTATCAATAATCTTTAAATATTTAAAGTAATTAATATTAAATTACATATTAAATATTTAAATTAATTCATATTAAATTATATATTTAAAGTAATAAAAATAAAATAAAACTGTGTTTTATATATATATATATATATATATATATATATATATGTACGTTCAATGATTAGGAGAATACTCTAATGCCTAATAATAGCAAAAACACAGCACATAAGCAGATGCGTATATGTCCAATTCTATGTACATTGTGTGTGTGTTGTGTCTGTCTATATGCCTATAGATATAATATGTATATGTATAGAAAAACTGTAATGAGAGCGAAAGATAAGTTTAGTAAAATAAGAATTTTATTATATATAAATTATTAGTATTATATTATTATTATTATTATTATTATTATTATTATTATTAATATTATTATTATTATTATTATTATTATTATTATAAAGAGAGGGATAGATACAAACTAACAATATTTTTTCTAATATTCTCATAGCGTGCTAACTAAATATTTAAAATTATCGTTATTTTCATAATCTTTAAATCAGTCTGATTACTAAGTATTTTAAAATACATTTACTACTGACTTACGGTCTGTTAGATAAAGAATATTTCAATTACAACAGAATGTCTTTCTGTTCCTGTTCCCTGTATCTGCATACAGTACTGCACAGTTTTTAAACATGTATCTCTTTATATTACAAAAGTAAGTATTTAATAACATCCGATAGCTGCAATTCATTCAGATTGTATATTATTATTAATATTAATGCCAGCTTGTTAGCTCAAGTGTCCAGATGCGGTCAATGGACTTCATCATTGTCTTCCCTTCTTCCCCTTATTAGAAATAATGAATACTTGCTTCCATCTGATATATACTCATAGCCTCACAAAGAAGGACAAGGCTCACGTACAAATAAATTGTTAAAAAAAAAATAAGTTACTGTGTATATTTTATATGTTATAAAAGTTACCATATTTATAGTATATACATGGATTTTTTATAAACGTTTTTATAAACGTTATTACCGAGTATATAGTACATGTTGGGATGGGTCTGTTATAAAACATGCCATGTATTTCCTTTTTATACTAATCTATATTTATACTATATACACGGTAACTTGTATATAGCAAATTCATCAATATACTATGCACATTGTATTTATTTTTTATTATTATTTTTTACGCATATACATGCAAGGCTGCGTTAATAATATAAAAAAAGTTACAATGTGTATAGTATATGGATGCATTTCGCTATATGAAATTTACCATGTATATAGTATAAGCATGGGTTTGTTATAAAAGGCATCCTGTATATAGTATATTTATGTGTTTATTATAACATGTATATTGTATATTCATGGGTTTATTATAAAACTTACCATGTATATTGTATATGCATGGGTTTATTACCATGTATATTGTATATGCATGGGTTTATTACAAAACTTACCATGTATATTGTATATGCATGGGTTTATTATAAAACTTACAATGTATATTGTATATGCATGGGTTTATTACCATGTATATTGTATATGCATGGGTTTATTACCATGTATATTGTATATGCATGGGTTTATTACAAAACTTACCATGTATATTGTATATGCATGGGTTTATTATAAAACTTACAATGTATATTGTATATGCATGGGTTTATTACCATGTATATTGTATATGCATGGGTTTATTACCATGTATATTGTATATGCATGGGTTTATTACCATGTATATTGTATATGCATGGGTTTATTACCATGTATATTGTATATGCATGGGTTTATTACCATGTATATTGTATATGCATGGGTTTATTACCATGTATATTGTATTTGCATGGGTTTATTACCATGTATATTGTATATGCATGGGTTTATTACCATGTATATTGTATTTGCATGGGTTTATTACCATGTATATTGTATATGCATGGGTTTATTACCATGTATATTGTATATGCATGGGTTTATTACCAATACCATGTATATTGTATTTGCATGGGTTTATTACCATGTATATTGTATATGCATGGGTTTATTATAAAATTTACCATGTATATTGTACATGCATGGGTTTATTATAAAACTTACCATGTATATTGTATAAGCATGGGTTTATTATAAAACTTACCATGTATATTGTATAAGCATGGGTTTATTATAAAACTTACCATGTATATTGTATAAGCATGGGTTTATTATAAAATGTACCATGTATATAATATAGATGTGTTAAAAGGTTACCATGCATTGTTACTGTTTTTAAAGTATATGCATGGGTTTGTTGTAAGGATACCATAAACTTAGTATATGCAAGAGTTCATTATAATAAATACCGTGTATTTAGGATATGCATGAGTTTGTTAGAAAATGTACCGTGTATATAGTATATGGATGAATTTCCGTTAATTGTGTATGAAAGGTATTCTTGCTGGACAAGAAAATACAATGTAACGATTCGATAAACGTTAGATATTAGCACATTTCATTTTTAGAAAAATCCTACTATTTAGGTCGGCATTGTATAACTTTACACTTTGGAATAACCTAATTGAAACTTTGAAGACTACCCGAATCTAGAGTTACCACAAATATAAAAATTCAGAAGAAAATATTAAAAACCGAAGAGCGCATAGGAGCGCACAACTTCAATCGACGGCCAAGTACAGCAGAGTTTGCATGCTCTCGTCTATTAATATGGTAACTTTGATAATAAAGCAATTTATATTCTGTATACATGGTAACTTTTATAAAGAAACCTAAGCATATACTATATACATGGTAATCTGTAAATTGAACCAATCCATAAATAAATACAGAATAACTTTCATATTAAACCCATGCATGTATACTATATACAGGGTCATTTTATATAACAAGCCCATACCTAGTAAGTTCTACAAAAAATCCATTCACATACCAGACAAGGTAAATTTAATAACAAATCCATGCATATATTATATATGGTCATTATTTGTTTTCAACAAATTAATGCATATACTATATATGTGGTAACTTTTATAACAAACCCATGCATATACTATATACAGGTAATTAATATATAACAAACCCATGCATATACTATATACAGGTAATTAATATATAACAAACCCATGCATAAACTATATACAGGTAATTAATATATAACAAACCCATGCATAAACTATATACAGGTAATTAATATATAACAAACCCATGCATAAACTATATACAGGTAATTAATATATAACAAACCCATGCATATACTATATACAGGTAATTAATATATAACAAACCCATGCATATACTATATACAGGTAATTAATATATAACAAACCCATGCATATACTATATACAGGTAATTAATATATAACAAACCTAGGCATATACTATATACAGGTTAAGTTATATATAACAACCCCATGCATATACTATATACAGGTTAATTAGTATATAACAAACCCATGCATATACTATATACCGGTTAATTAATTTAGAACAAACCCATGCAATTACTATACACATGGTATGTTTTATAACAAACGTATCCATATATTGATTGATGTA